>KI920537.1:20116-43625 GCA_000473525.2 Anopheles melas | reverse complement strand
AGCCACAGGGGACTGTCGCAAGCTAGCAGCCATTGACAGCTGGCAATAACTTTACATCGCGCGCACGCATCGCAATACCTGAAGCATCATCACCTGTGTAGCACCAAAACAACCGAGAAGGGTGAACCGACACACACACACACACACACAAAAAGAGAGAACAAGAGAACAATAAAAGCGAACACACCACCAACGCCCAACCACCAACAATGCATCGAATGCGAATGGTTGAAACAAATCAGCCAGGAACGGGGAGAGAGATGAAGAGAGAGAGAGAGAGAGCGAGAGAGAAAGAGAAAGAGAGAAGAGGAAATAAAACCTGAGCACCTTCCGGAAAACTCCCACGCGGCCGACGTGGATTCGCGCGGATGAATCTTTCATCGGATGAAGTCACCAAGGCGTACTAAACTGTCAGTTAAGCGAAATCGAAGTCGATAAACCGCCAAACAGGGGTGAGCGGCGAAGGTGAGTGGGCAAGAGAGTGAATAGGAACGGGGGATCAGCACGTCCTGTCTGCTTCTTCCGCTGTGTTGCTGTTGTTGTTGCGCGTGTGTATCCCTACGGTAGCAACCCGATTTGCGATTCTGTTATTTTCCTGCTCGTTGGTGTGTGGGGTTTTTTTTGTCTTGTTTGGTGCTTCTTCCTCTTTTACTGCACTCTTTCATCATTTGCTTTACAGCCGAAGCCGAGGCGCACATTCGTACGGTGCGCGTTTGCCGGGTACGCTATGATTGTTGCGGTTTTTGCTCCGGATGGTTGCCCGTTTAACCGTTGGCCGATTGGTCGCTTACACGTGAAGGTGTCGTTTTTGTTTCAAACAGGGAGGGGTGGGTGGTGGGAGGGTCGGCGGTGGATGTAAGCACTTCCGTACCAAAGCTGCTGCGAAACGGCTCCGGGGGAAGTGTTCGATTTGTTTGTGGCAGGCTTTGTTTGCACCATAAAAAAAACTAATGTCATTGCGCCGTGGGAGCTGAAACAGTTCATTCGTGGTTTTGGGGGCTTTCGATTTTTTTTTTTGACTAAGTTCTCCTTGTGTCGAGTTGGGTCTCACTTACTCCAGCGACTATTCTGCATTAAAAAAACTAATATTTAAATTGAAAACCAAAAACATCAATTCAATCTGCGCACTGTAAATGGAAAAAGTTCCCTTTTGCATACCTTCCGGCGCTTACAGCAACAATGCGTTGCCTTCGTTAGCATTACCCTATCCCAGCATGCTCATAAGCATGATTTTACCCACAATTAATCCATCACTTCAAATCCCACAATACAGCTAGAGCAAGCATCAGTCAGATGGTTTAATTTCCTGCTTGGATTCTAACAAGACGCATTCGCACAATAAACGGTGCCAAATTCTTCCCGGTCCATTTCATTACACTCACGACATGTGTTCCGGTAGACAAACAGCAACACCAACACCGCCGCCCCGTGACATTGACATTGAAATAAAACGTACGCGACTGTGTGTGTGTGTGTGTGCGTTTGTTTGTGTTAATCATAAAGGGCTGTTTCAGTCGGCAGGCGGAGGGAGATCCTTTATTTCCACTTGTCAAATTATTAACCCTCTGTGTCTGTATTCTTCGCCTTCCGGAGGGGTTTTCTGTTTTTTTTTTTTTTTTTTTTTTTTTTTTTTCGACTTCCACTGTGCCAATTCGGGAGCGATATGATGAACCTTATACCCTGTTTTGCCCACCCAACGCTGTTCCGCCTGTCCCGGCTAAGTGCTGCTCGAAATGGAAAAATCATTCCACCCTCCCGTTGCACAATGGGCAGTTTAGAACAAAATTCGGGATAAAATTAGTTTTGTAGAAATTGTTAGTTTTTTTTTCGTTTGTAGTCAAGTATTATGATAGTAAATTACATTTAAATGTGGTATGTTTTTTTTTAATTTTATTTGTTGTTTCTAATAGTGTAAACCATTTTAAAATATACTGCCTTGTTCCATAATTTATGAACAAAACATATCAATTTGGAATAAGACAACATTTTACGCTTTGTATAGGACAACTGTATTCTCATCACTTTTAGTCACAGGTGGTACAAATATTAAAAATATACATACACAACTTAGGTGGATGCTATTGCAAGCTCCTGACGTCTAGTTCTCATTTCTAAAGACATGACTAAAGGCATTTAAATATTTAGATAGAGCAGGTACATTGAACTAAAGTAGTTCCCAAATTCGTAATGAAAAGCAGCACTGTCCTTGAAGGTTAAAATGTTAAATCTGTTGTTTGAAAAAATAGGAATTTCACATTTTCCTATGTATTGATATCACACAATATTCATTCAATAGTTTTCCTGTCTCGGTCTCGTAGTACAGTCGTCAACTCATACGACCTAACAACATGCCCGTCATGGGTTCAAGCCCCAAATGGACCGTGCCGCCATACGTAGGACTGACTATCCTACTATGGGGGGATCAATAACGTCACTGAAAGCCAAGCCCACAAGTAGTGGTAGTGGTACAGGCAGGCCTTGACCGACAGCGGTTGTTGTGCCAAAAAGAGAGAGTTTTCCTGTACTGCCTTCAGATAAGTCCTGTACTGCCTTCAGAAGGGGTAATGAAACGAAAAAGCTGATGTTCTTAGTTTTAGAACTATCCGTAAAAATTAGAACTAGAAATAGAATTAGAATTAGAATATTTCTTCACAGATTGAGGGAATATATATTGTGTAGGATAGCGCCCCACACTAGATAGTTAAAACTCGCGACTCGAGTTTTCTATGGGAGCAATAATCAGCACAGCTACCATATTTACCGGAGAGCGCTAACAAGTGTCAAGCAAGTGCTACCCGCCAAAGACTCTATGCAAGATTTGCTAACAAGGTGATATGAAGATGTAGACAAAAATTCTGACTCCGCAATCTGTCCTGTTAACTGAATTCTGAATGTATTTCTTGGGGTACTTATTACAAAGTGCTGTGTTCCGCTAGCGATGTTTACATTTTTGGGTTTGTACGCTGGCTTAATTTCTCCTCTTTCCGTGGACATACAAATGTTTCCTAATTATTTGCCAATATCATCACGCTATGATTTGCATCACGCTATGAACGCAGATGGCGCTACTGTGAAGTGGAGAGTAGTTGTGTCATTGCCTCGAGATGGCGCTGCTATTGGTTTTATGGCTTAATTCATGCGAACAACAAATTGCCTACATTTTGGCGCATTTCAATCCTAAACATATATATTACACTATTATGTGACATATATGAGACAACGCCACTCTACGCCACTTTCATTATGGCATCAAGTCAAAAATTAAAATGATGAAAATTTTTAGGAAGTTTCTTCAGTTATTCTCGTACATTTAAGCATAAAATTAACTTAGCTTCAAAATATTTTATGTATTTATAAATCTGACTAAATATCCTTTTTAAAATGCCTAAACTTATCAAAATCGGTTCATATTTGGCAAATTTACAAAAGTTCAAATTATTCCAGTGAAGATTTTTCTGCGTTTTTTACCAGTCTCGACTTTGAGAAGTCTATTCTAGAGAACCAGAAAAAACTAAAAAGCTCATATTTGGTAAAACCCAAAGTATTGAAACCTATTCTTTGGAGTTGCGCTATTGCAAAGTTAATTTTTTGAATTTCATCCCGGCAAATGCCCATTGTGCGTTGGTCGGTGCGCGATGAAATATGAAAGCAATATCCCATCCGTCCTTAACATAGACACAGCTACACACACAGACACACTTTTTTTTTGCTAGATGTGTCTGTTCGTCCGCTGCTCGATGCTCAACCAGCAGGGATGCAAAATGAAGGAAAGATGGAAGCATTCTTTCAAATTAATCGCATAAATCAAACCCCTCGGCCTCGGCGCGAAACCGAACTTCTTAAGATTTACTAATCCGGACGGTTTAATGGAACTGTGGGAATGGGGGGGGGGAAGGAGGAAGGTGGGAAGGGATCGCACTATAGCAAAGGAGCAAGGCTACAACAACAACAAACAGAAAAAAAAACATGGCAAAAAAGCATGGCAGCACGAGCGAGAATATTTGTGAGGTGTGTTTTTGCTGGAGCATTTATTGTGGGCCTTCCGTCTTCCATTCCTGTGCCGGCATACGCTTTTTTTTTCTACGCTAGACTTTATTCTGAGTGATGGCTTTGAGCACTCCTGCACACACCCACAAACACATATACATTTCAACTTCGCAATCGAGACTTTGGGGCGGCGGCGGGTGTTTGTGGTGTTTCGGTGGCCGTATTTCAAACTGTGGGCTTCCGCAGCACTTCTTGCACACACCTCCATCTCCTCTTCTTCTTCTCCTTCTCCTCTGTCTCTTTTCTTGGTCTTGGAAGGCAGCTGGCAGCTCGCCCCGATCCCGGCCGAAGGTAAAAAGCCGCCCAAGTTGGGCCCTTTGCCGTGGCGCCCCGTGGAAGGAAATATTTATCCACCCCCCCCCCCCCCCCCCCCCCCCCCCACACAGCTTGAGGGATGCACAGGGGAGCCAAAGCGCCACAGGAGAAATGATAGAGGAAAGAAGAAGAAGAAGAAGAAGAAAAGACCGGAAAGGCGAAACGCACACGTACGTTACACCGCACGGGGACGAAATGTGAATGATCTCTTAAGAGGCTTTCAGCGAAAATACGGTTTTTCAATTTTTCATCGCTTCCATTACCATTGGAGGGAGAAGGGTGGAGGCAGGGTCTTCCCTTTTACCGTTTGCTATACTTTTTGCGCGCGTGTGTGTGTTTTTCCCCTTGCGTGCTTGCGGTTTGCCGCCCCACGGCCAACACCACGGCCAATATTTCGCGTCGCGTATTTCGGTATTCCGCACAACAGTCTTCAAAATTCCCAGTTTTTCCTTTTCTTTTTTTCCTGGTTCATTCTCTCTTTCTTTCCCTTTCCCGTCTCGTATTCCTAATGGTATTCCGCTTGCCAAATTCACCATTTTTGTTTCCCATTTCCTCTCCATTTTTTTTCCTTTCTGTTTTTTTTTTGTTTGTACATTTCTACCTCCTTCTATCTCTCACCCTACCTGTTCCCTGCTCAAAATGCGGTTGACATTTTTCGCCAACTTCAGATTTCCGATTCGAAGCCTTCGCGACAGGGGGAGGGCGGAGGATTTTCAAAAGATTTCCAATAATCCTCGACAGCGAGTTAAGTTTAAGTCAACTCTTGGTCCCCGAGCTTTCGCTCTGCTTTGGATGCTTTGTGGATTATTTTTTTCCTTCTTCTTCTTCTTCTTTGCTTGCTGTTGTTGTTGTTGTTTTGCTTTTCCCATTCACCCGCGCAAACAAGTTACAAATCAACGCCCTTCGCTGCGGCTGTATAGGGAATAACCCCAGAAAAAAAAATGGCAGAAATAAAGGCAACGGTGCACACTGTGCCACATTACTAGCGGGCGTGAATCATCGGGGCCACCATTTCCACCCTTTTGGGAATTAAATGCGAACGCACACACACACACTCACACACAGCCAGCGCTTGCACCTGCTTGTGGGGTCCTGTTACTGCCAAAGCGCCGTTGCCGTTGACAGTCTGCTGCAAATCGAATGCTGTCAGCATTTGAAAAGCGCTCCTGCACAGAGCGACAAAAGAAAGACGGAAAATGTTTTGCTTTTCTCTTTCTGGTTTTCTTCGTCTTACCTGCTGTTCATCGTTTCATATTAAATTTCATGTCCGCAGTGGTCGCTTTCAAACTTGCCGCAAATACAAACCAAACGACAGCCACGCGTTGGAAACCATTTCTCCCTGCAAGCGCCTTTTTTTTTTCGTTGTTGTTTCCTTTTCCTTCACAAAAAGCTCCCCTCCATCCGAACCCTTCATCTTTACCCTTTCCATGTGATGTAAACACATAATCACAACAACTAAAGAAGCCAACCAGCGCCCTTGCTTCCCATTTAGAAGTGGGTAATTAAGTGATCGAAGCAAAACTTCTCCATCCGCAAACTTCAATCATTCTCGCCAAGCAGGCGCTAATTAATTGAGAATAATTACTATTTGTAGCTCATTTGCTTCCCCTAAGTGCGCGTGCACACACACACACACACACACACACACACACACACACAGACACGCTTACCGGAGCACATACGTGCTACGGATGAGATCGATGGTAAACAGTTAAAACTTTAGAAAACCCATTTTAAAATAGAACAAACGATCCCATCGGTGCGCGGTGGGGAATGAAGAAAATGGGAGAAAATTAAACTTTCGCGGCTGTACATTATGCTTTCCGCCTTCCTTGCTCTCACGCATGGCACGCGACAAAAGTGAACTTATTGCTGTGAGTGGAGCGAAGGTGGTGGGGGGGGGGGGAGAGGGGTTTAGGTTTGAGTTGGAAGGGAAGGGGGTAAGAAATTAAATTCACGCAATTATTCCGCTCATGTCCGTGCCAGAAGGGGGAGAAACAAAACTGAGAGGGCTACCCTTTCGCCCCGCGTATCTTACGGATTTTCCCTAATTGAAAGTAAAACACGTCAAGCACGCATCCACACGCTGTCACTAATACACACGCGCGCGCGCGCCTACATACGCATACGAGGGCATACCTTTCGCCACTGCTTCCTCTACACTGCTCCGTAGCTCGTTAAAGCGAAAAGCGTTTCGCGTGGATTGCCCCCTTTTTTATTGCACACACACACACACACACATACACACACTACATACATACAAGACTAAGAGAGGAGAGGTGCTTCTAGGAACACTAATTTGTTTATTCTTTCTTAGCGAGAAAACATGTTGGTGGCTGGTTTGTTACAATATTTCAAAATTTTGAGTTCATGTAAATATTTTCCCGCATTGGATTTTTGCATAAATTGGGTTTCAGAGGCAAGGTGCGCAGCTTTTTTTTCCTTTCTATCATTGTAAAGCACTGTTAGTCTTCGAAAAGAAGATTTTTTTATTTTATTGCATATCTGCAGGCGTTTAACGAAACCGATCAACAGCTTGATTTGCTTATGGCATTCATTTGTCCATAGATATGAAATTGCAGTTTAAGCATTGCATACATTTTGGCGTTGACATAACTAAATTATAAATACAACCATATTGCATACATTACAGGCGTAAACTGAATGTCAAGTATTGTACAAAAATGTACAAAATTCTGAAAAAAAAGTATCGAACTGCCATTTTGCATACATTTAGGCGCTACCTTAGCATATTAGAAAAGTGTACTGTACGTTTGAAGTTTTAAATGTATCCATTTTCTTTCGACAATTTTCTTTCAAATGACCCTGGTGGCCATCATTATAAATCAACAAATTTCACAAAACAGGCCCACGGTAGGTCCAAAACACAAAAGAAAAACCCTAGAAACATTAAAGATGTTTACGAAGTTGAGAATCTTCTTCAATCACTTTTTGCCTCGAAAAAAGAAGCAACACAATTGAAGGTTCTCGATGCCTCCCGGTTTCACCTGCAATAGCTTCCCCTACTTTTAATTACAGTCCTCGCACAACACCCCCTCCCCCCCTCCCTTCCCGTCATCGTAAAGTTGTGGGGCTCTAAAGGCAAACGAGTGGTAACGGGGGCAATACACACTGTAGCAACAACAACAAAAAAAAACCCGCTCAGGAAGTAAAAGTACACAGCTCGTTAAATCCCTTCGCGCACCACTACTAATGAATTCTTCTCGTGTACTGAGGCACGCACAATGGGACGGCTGTGGGTACGCAATTGCACCGAATCGAGGGGGCTTAAATATTTGATACACAAACTCCCATTTCTCTGCTTCCACCGCGGTGCGGTGAGGTGAGGCCATGGCGCCCAGCCAACATAATCTACGGTTTGGTTGTCACCTTTTGCCGCTCATCTGAATTATTAATGAGTGCGAGCGCTGCCAAACGGTCACTGGTGGACGCCACCAGCTCGCCCAGGGAGCTCTGGGTCCGATTCGTTACGGTTAAGAGTCTTAAAATGGGAGCTTAGAAAGCTGGTGCGAGCCTCCGAGCCTCCTGAGAAAAAGTGTGCCCATAGAAAAGCAATACCCTGTAGTAACATAAGGTAAGGTGGCTCGAGCCCAAGTAACAGTGGAAAAAAAATAGTCAGCACGTTTCTGGCGAAACATCGCGAAACTCCAAACAGACAGAAAAAATCACACCAGGAGGGAAGCACGCACCAAACACGCCAGCAACAAAAAACGGGCCGAGTCATCCTTGCCAACTGCTTGCTCCAACCCCACCCAGAAAACGAGTGGCAAAGTATAATTCCCGTTGATATTGATTGACCGGGCCCCGGGTGAGTATCGGTGTGCGAGCCTGCCAGCCCAAGGGAGTTGTTGCGGAAGGTGGCAAAATATGCTTGCGCCAAGCAAAAAAAAAGCGGCTCTGCCTGCGCCCGGTCGTGGACAGTCCGGGAAGGCGCTTCCGTTTTTGCGTTGGCTTTTGAAGGCCATGAAGAAGTAATACACACACACACACACACACACACACACACACACACACACACACACACACACACACACAAACTCACAAAATGAAAATAAACTAATCCACCACACGCCGGCAGGCAAGCGAATGGGAAAGGGCACGGCTGTTGGAGGCAATGGGTAAGCGATTGCGATTTTCCTACCTTTTTTCGTGGCGAAGGTTTTCCAAAATGGACCCCCTAAGCTGGGCTTTGTTGCTGTTTCCCTTTTACCGCACCGTTTCTGTTTTTCGGCCGTCGGTGGGATTTCTTTCGCTTTTTCTTCTCACTCTTTGGGCGCACGAAGCTCACTGGGCAGCATTACGCCTTTATAGCGTGTTAGTAGCAAATTGCGGCATTTGTGCTGATGTGCTGAACGAAACGATAAGATGATTTATACAACAACAAAAATCCTTTCGCCACATCGCGCACACACACACACACGCACACATTTCAGCCAAATTTTACTTGAAGCAGAGGTTTGAGGAAATGTTTAGTGAAATGTGTCACAGCGGAACGCATTTCGAGTGTGATTTTTTAACACTTGAAGCGGAAGTAGCCTGCTTTAGGCTCGCGATGCGTCGCTAATGCGCTACACTGCTATTATTTACTATGTGCGTCTATCGAGCGGACGTTAGAGCCTGAAGGTATGCATTCCTAGTGTACCGTTCATGCATGAATCTTCCCAATTTCGAGCACGAATAATCGGGAATTCGAGCTAATTCCTTTAAACTGGAGCCTTAAACTTCCCTTAAACTGCACCAGTCCTTTAAAATCAACTGTGAAGCGGCTTTTTCAGTACTTTCTTCTAGATCCACTCGCAAATAATGTTTTATATCGTTATAGTTGGTCATGTACCCGTTTTATACTTAAATAATAATTTAATAATAATAAAATGATAATATTTGTATAGAATTACGCCACACAAAATAAGCTTTTGTTTTTCATCAAAAACCATAGCTGCAATGGAACGTTTAATTTACGAACACACCATACCTTGGCGCTTTCAACACACATGATCACACACAAATCCTCAATTTCAAGCGTATCGAGTACTAATCGAGCAGAAATGGGAAAACAATTTCGAGCAAATGTCACTTGGGTTGTATACGCTGCATGCATACTTTTAGGCGCTCGACTTGATTGCAGTATGGAAAGTATGCAATCTAATGTACTCGTTGCTTCTTGAAATTAGGTCAATCCTTGAATCAGAATTTGTCGAAACAAATGCATACTTTTAGGCGTTACTTACGAACTATGCAATCTTGATAATTTACATTTTATTCTATAGCCAGGAGTTTGATAGCTATTTAACCTTTACTTTAAGCGTCTGACACTTGTAAAGGGAACGCTTTCCAGACACACTCTCCTCGCTCACCGGACGGTCGATGACGCAGCACTGATTGCATTCATCTAGGCGCCCACACTCAAGAAAGAAAGAAAAAAAAACACGCACACTCGCAAACACCTGCTAAACCGACAGCAAAAGTACCGCCCGCAGGACAACCATTTCGAATGGATAAATCGTTCGCCCAAAAATACGGAATAGCCTGTCAAACACAAGCTCCAACAAGCTTCCCACATTGTTCCCCTGCTCCGTGCAGCATCACCGAGGGTTTCCCGCTCGCCTAAGAAATAAAGATTAATGTCCGTTCGGGCTGGTGAAAAGTGAAATACCTTCCGCAAGGTGGAACTGTAAAGCCCCCACCCATCAAACAGCTGCTACTGCCGCACACACACCACCAGCCAGAAAGGAAAAGTATTCCCGATCGGTCCGCTGAGGAAACTCGGATATCGGCACTTTCATCCTCCCCTTCCCCCAAGAAAGCTCATAATTTCGATCGATGTCGCACTCGTTCTCGTGTTTCTTTTCTCGCCCCTTTTATTGCTACATGTGTTGGTCCCTTCCCAATCCTCTCCACACCACACGCCAAACAAAGGAGAACCGTCGCTTCCCTCCACCACCAAGCCGGTTGATAAGGGTGGACAGAGCGTTTGTTCGATTTCGGTGTCAGCGTTGTGGCAACGGTAAGAGGATTGTGACGATGGTCATCATTATCATTAGTGGTGCGGATTTGCTACCAAACTCTATCCAGCCGTTTCCTCTTGCCCCATTCCACAGCACAGGGAGGAAGACTAATGATGCTTACTTTAGGTTGTAATGCAGTGCCCCTGCCCCCGGGCGACTGGGACGGCGCGACCAGTGTGGGAAAGTTTGTAGTAATGGGAAAAGTTCAACTTCCGGGCACTGTGCGCTGTGCGTATGTGAAGCGACTGCTTTCCAATCAGAACACTCACCAATACCAGCGCGTGCGGGAAAACCCTACCCCGATCGGTTGCTATGACGGATGGGAGGTTTTTTGCGCTTTCTCAACTACCCAGCCATTGCAGAACAAAAAAAAATCAAATAAAAACCGCACAGCCACATTCATTTCATGTTGCATTTCGTGAGTGAGTTTGTGTGTGTGTGTGTGTGTGTTTTTTTTTATTTAATTCAAACAAAACTCGCTCTCCAGCATTGGTCGCATTTTACCCACCAGTAGCGCATAAAAATTGTGCAAATGTACCGCACAGTTTTTCAAAAACCAACAACAGCAAAAACCCCATCGGGTTTTGTGAAACAAAACGAACACCGCCAGCAAGGGGGGTGGGCAAAAATGTGAGCCAAAAAAAAAACAAGCGCAACCAGGCACGGCAACCGTAGCAAAACCGAACCGTAGCCACGCTCGAAAACCAGCGACCCAGCTCCGAATGGGGGAGGGGAAGATGGCAGAAACGATAGAAGGCAAATAATCCTCCTAAAAAAAACCACATGCATTCATACACAGGCACACATGCACGGGCGCACAAGTGCAGTGCCGAAGTGGAACGTCGAAAATTCAAATTCCAACTCGACAGCAATGGCTACCGGGCTGCTGGTTTCGATGGCGGCTGGGATGGAACACATTAATGATTTTATAGGGCATAATTGGGACAAAAATGCTAGTGGGGGTGCAGGGCGAAGTGTCGCCACCTGCAACGGTGAGCGCCACCGGAGTGGCGCGCTGGTTTGCGCTTGTGAGCTTGCGAAGCTTCAAATGTTTATTTATTGCACTTTCTGTCACTTTCCGGTGTGGTTGTCCGGCATGCAGTATTTATTTTTAGCATTTTTGTTTCCAGTAATAAAATATTGTTTTATTCAAAATGGTAATACATGGTATAAAATTACATATTGCATAGCTTTAGGCGCCTATCCCGCACGACTTGCGGCTTATAAAACGCCTAAAGGTATGCAATATGATAGTTAGTGAATAACGACGTTCAAAAATCATTTTCTGCATCAAACAGGCGCATAATAACGCTGGCCAAGCAGGAGAATGTACTTTTGCCGATTACCCATTACAATATTGTTTGCATACATCTAGGCGCCCTTCAAAAGTCAGTAAGTGATAATTGAATTGTAGCGAATCTGGAGTAACAAACACATCAGCGAGAAACCTTCATGAGCGATAATATTGTTTATTGAAGGTACTTATTTATTTAAAAAAAATCAAAATTCCAACTTGTTTAAAAAAAACTGTCAACCGCTTTTACAGCTCGGAAATACATATATCTTTTTTTTTCACGTTTCACAGATAATTGTGACTCTGCAACTAAAGTTAAATGATATCCCGCATTAATTACTTTGAATTATAATTATATACAATAAACAGTTTTTGCCCTCGCAAAATGTCGCTTGCTTTCCACCGTGCCGATATAGAAGAACAACAAGAACAAAAAACCACCCCAGAACGAACCCACCAGCAACTGCATCGCGCACTGCACCGTTTTCCAAATGCAGTCTCCATCGTTTCCGTACCACCCCGCGGGTAGAAGGGAAGGGGGGAGGGGGGGGGGGAAAGCAGGTGAAAAACTTAGCCCGGCTGATGGACGGTGCAGCCGCTCTTGTCTTCCGCTTAACGAATCGCGAAATGGAAACTTTCCAAGCACCGAGGTAAAAAAAAAACAAACAGAACAGAGGTATGGCAGCGAATAAGGGCGAGCCCGGGGCAGCATCGCGGAGACGTGGGGCACGGTCCAAACTTTCGGCGGCAGATAAATTGAAGATTTTCGATCAATTTAATTACCCATTTGAGGTTGATCGTTGAGATTTAGGAGCGCGAAGAGTGCGCGCCAACTTTGCGCCATAGCCCAGGTTCAGGTTGATTTTCCGAACACCTCCTCCCCCTCCTCCTTCTCAGCGCACAGGTAGTTTTCTTCGCACGGGAAAAGTTTTCAACCGTGCAGCGGGACAGCAGAGAACGAAACTAAAACAGAAACCGGGTCGAAAATCTTGAAACTTCTCGCTGAAACACAAGGGGCAGAAAATAAAACCACAAATCTTCTGGCCGCCGCAGCTTAAGCGCTGATGTGCAGGTTGTTATGGATGGTATTAAAAAACACACACACATACACACACAACTACAACAACAGCTATCGTTACACATACGAGCGCACAGGTACAGAGGGGTAATGCGGATAAATAAAAACCAGAACCGCACCAAGGCAACAAGACTCGCCGACAAAGTGCACGCAGAAGAGCGGAAGAGAGCAAGCGCACAACAGGAGGAAAAAAGCGAGAGAGAGAGAGAAAGAGAGAGAGAGAGAGAGAGAGAGAGAGATTGCACACATTCATGGTGTCACGCTGGAATTTATTGGATGATTACTTTTATGTTTGCTTTTAGCATAAACAAATATAGCGCGCCTGTTTGCTGCCTGCCACGTAGGCGAGCGCACACCTGGAATAGGCGCGTAGCGAGCAATGGTCGGATGGCGGGAGCAATCCGAGCACGAAATCGAAACCACTCGCCCCGGTCGGGCACGGGCCGTCTGTGCCGCACTAGAACCCAGGCGCTGGCAGTCATCACCCGCAGCACACATGCGGAGGGCCCATCCATCGATGACGATATTGAAAGCATAAAGCTTATTTTATGCGTAATAACGATAATAATATGAAATAATAACTGACAGATTTATAACGACACGTCGGCTGCATGCAATCCACCCACTTGACCGAAGGGAAATGAAGAGGAAGAGAGAGAGAGAGAGAGAGAGAGAGAGAGAGAGAGAGAGAGGGAGAGAGAGAGAGAAGGTGCTCTATGCGTGACGCTAAGTGTTTCCTTCCCTTCGCCATGCGCGGGCGTTTATGGCCGGGAAAGGACATATATGACACGCACGGCCACCGGAAGCGGAACTAAAGTCGGCAAGTAAAGTCACCCCTGATGGGGGGGGGGGGATTGTAAGATGAGATGTTTCTTCTCTCTCCTTCCTTTTTAGGGTGGAAGTAAGAGCTAACCGCAACAACAAGAACACCAAGAAAGAAGCCAAGAAGGCACCAACGCGGTAAGGAAATCGACGCGCTTTTCTTCGCCCCCGCCGTCCACACAAACACACACACGCGCACGCGGGTAATATTTTCATGCAAATTATTTCCCGTAGTTTCCCGCAGGGAAGGATAGAAAGGGCCTGCTTCCGGCTGTTGCCCCCCCCCCAGCATTTGCCTTTGCACCGAGGCACACGCCTGCCACCATCAAGTCGGCGGTTTTATGGCCGTACGCTTTAGTTTACAATAAATTAATTCCGTTTTTAGGGCTGCCCTTTGCCGTGAAGTGGTTCTGCCGGCCTGCTCGAGTGGGGCAAAAACTACGGTATACTAGGAAGAAAAGCGGGGAATAAAAAAAAAACAAAAAGCGGGGCAAAAACCCCCGCCGGTTCGTGTCAGCGTTCAATTCGGAGTTCGGCAACTTTGGCCGGTTCCTGGGGCAAATGATTTTTTAAGGTGACGAATTGATGTCCTGTCACGCGCTCTACTACTTCCCCTGCACACCCAGGTCCCTCGCTGCTGGTTGACTGTTCCGCACGCCGATCGCAACGGCGGTGTCGCGCGAGGAGGCATAAATCATCAAAACCGCTTAATGAAATCACCGACAATATTTCATCGCCGTTGTGTTCCGTTCCGGGTGCTGCTTCGCTCCTTCGCCGTCAGTCTGACTGGCGGGCGGTCAAGTGTGTGTATGTTCGGCTATTAGTGACACATTTTAAAGCAAACCAACCGCACAGAGGGAGGATTAGCGGGGGCACAGAGAGTGGTAGAACGCGCGCGCAATAGCTAGGAGGGATTTAAGTTTGACGAATAGCTACTTACATCGATTTGTAGCGAAGCGGAAAGCACTTACACCTTTCCGCGATTTTTGCAGCTCAATTGCGGATTTGGAGGGTGGTGGTTTTTTTTGCCTTTTTGTCTCCCTCCAGCTCACGGTTTTCCCCTTTCCTGGAATGCCAACTGTGCTATTTGATTTATTAAGTGCCGAACAGGAGTGCCTGCAGTGAACTGCTGCAACTTCCCGCCAGTATGGTTCGGTGGGTGGAGGAGGGTGGGGTAGAAGGGAGAATAAAAAGCACGATGTTGGTTGGCCCTGTTTGGTTAGCGGATTAGCGTACGGCAAGCAATAGGTTGAAATAAAATATGTGCCTCGATGGTATTACTTCCACTCGCTCCGCGCACACACTGCACAGCAGGCAAATCCCTTGATACGAACAGAAAAGCCCGCAAACACACGCCCAGATACACAGACAGACACCGACCAAGGCAAGCGAAACCGGATATTGCACATTCACTGCAGAGAAGACGAACGAACAAAAAAAAAACCAGCGGCAAGATTGCTCGGATTAATTTCTGCAAGTACAACTTAATGAAACTGCCTACACACGCTGCCTGCGCCATAAAATCCGCTTCTTTATACCTCGCGATACTGCTCGCTTGCCCCGCGTAACGGGATCATAAAAGTTGAGCTCGAAACTTGCGCCGCACCCCCGGCCGCACGCACCAGCGCCATCCATGGCACTGTCTCATTTAGAGTCATTGCAATCCTTTTTCTTTTCCTCTCCTCTTTTGTGTGTGTGTGTGTGTGTATGTGTGTGTTTGTGTGCCCTCCCGAACTGTCACTGACACTGTGGGAATGGTTGTGGATAGACAATCAAACATATAAAACAAGAAATCTTCCCAGAAATGTAGCGCTACTGGATTGAAGGGATTTTATGCTCATAGCTTATTGAACGTGCTAGGGCGCCTAAATTTATGCAAAAGTCTTAAAATTATGGTAGTGCTGATAGTGTATTCCTTCATACTATAAAACCTTCCATCACACGCCTAAAGGTATGCAATTTGTAATGATGTGCTAAAATCGGCAATTTTACTAATCTGATCAGAAAATAACAACTGCAGTCATTCAATCTTCACTCTTTCAGCTTCCGCCGCCAAGTGTTTCAGGCATGTTTTGTTGGTGGCCTATTACTTTCTGCTACTGATGCTCCTGAATTGCTCTCGTCCATCTCGCTGCATGTTCCCTCTCGTTCTCTTCGTCCACGTGATCCTCTGTCAATTGAAACACTTCATACTCTTTATACCTTCAATGATCCTCTTCTATCCTGTTTCAGGTAGTTTAACCACTTTCACTATCTCTTTGCTTTCGACTCCTCTCTTAACTCTTTCCGTAACTGTGTTTTTTCTGCTAATTCTCTTTAATTCTTCTTCTTAGTTTCCATTTACTCTCTTTTTTTCACTATGTCTCTACGCTCTATCTGTGTATTTTTTCTCTTATATGTTTTGCTAGGTTAGGATTAGTATAGTTAGGCTTAATTTTTCATGCATGATTTAGTTTATTTGTTAGTGTTTAATTAGTTTAAAGTTTGTTTTATTTAGCCTTGATGGCGGGTGGATTGGATTAAACAAATAAAATGAAATTAAATTAAATGATCTGGAATCAATGTTTGACTATAAAATATTCCCTAATAACGACATATATTACTATAAGCCAACATTTGTTTTAAGCCAGCAAGCAATATAGGCTTTAGTATAAATTTAGGCGCACCAATTGTGAATCACAGTCACCCATGCACTTGAACAGATTAGAAAAAAAAGTTCAACTGTTCTTCAGACACAACGGAACGTTTTCCTCTGACAGGAGGTACAAGCCTTTGCACCCCTCTTCACTTTCTCCAAGCGCCTGAAGTTATGCAGCAAGAATGTATATCACATTTGTATTAAGTTCTTTGATAAATATATGTCCACTGGATTCCCACAGTGAAAAAAAGGTCTACAAAAAAAAAACAAGGAATGAGCAGCCCCAACAGCGACTGAGCCGAGCGCACAAAATGAGGCTCCTACGAAAATAAGGCAAGCAAGATAGTACACAGATGAGAAAGACGCACAACGAGCAGCGAGAGTCGGGGGCGCACATTACTGTCGTTTGGGCACATTTTGGACCAAAAATCGAAATGCTGGCCTTAGGAGCGATAGGGCAGGAGCATGGCAGCGGGTAGCAGTGGAGGGACAGGAGCAAGCACGAGGGCTAAGGGAAAGTTTTTGCGGCTGTACCGGGAGCCAAATGTAGTCAAACCTGCTACACCGGGGGAGGGAGTGGGCTTTTGCTTGTTTGTGGCCTGCTTTTGTGTCGGCTGGCGCTGGCGGACCGGGAAGCATGAGACAGGCAGGGAGAAGGGGACTGGTTAAAAACATAGGCAAATAAACGTACCGCTGTGCCATGGTTTCGGTGCGGTTCATTTGGTTTTTGGGTGGCAGTGCAGTGGGGTGAATCGTTTTCGCTTTTGCCATTTTAAAAATTAAACGCTTGTGAAAAGTGCTTTCGGCGAGCGGTGGTGTGAATTTTAATTCCCACCGCCACAACCCCCTGCCCGTTTTACGGACCGAACTACCCAACGCGGGCATTGGCAATGGCGATGGGAGACCGTTTTAGAAATGGGGTAAAACGAATCGCTTTCTAAGAAAGCGTTACAGGCGCACGGGCAACTGCCAAAAAAATACTCTTCCAACGGTACAGTTTCTCTCTTCAGCGGGATGAGTTCCATCCATCCTACTAGAGATGATGCCACCAATTTCAAGGAACAAGGAGAAACACGCACACACAAACTTTCTATTGCTTATTATACTCGCAACTGAACACACTTTGGCTCGGTGTGGGCGAGGCGAGGAGCAAGTGTTTCTTGCCAAATTAAGTTCATCGCTCTATCTCGCTGGAAAAGTTCGTCCATGGCACGAACTGCTGCATCGACGGTGCTCTCACACAGCAGCAGCAGTGCCATCGAGGCTTAATTTGGATGTTTTAATTACTGAATCAATCACTCGGCGAAAAACACGAAATTCGAATGAGCAAAGTTGGTACAAATTTTCGCCGAAAAACAGATAGTGGCTGGTTTGCCGCGGCGAACAGGGCGTTACGGGTAGCGGATAGCTAAGCGACCGACACTAAAGTGCTTTGTTGTGGTGATCTTTCTTGTTGCGAATTTATGTTGGCAGCTTTCGGGGTGAACTTTTCGGGGGGAGGGGGCCGGAGACGCTGAGACGAGCAGCGAGCGTAAATGTGTCTTGTAGCTTGTTAGGCAGGGAATTCATTTCAAACGCGATTTGTGCTGTGGAGTGCTGATTTGGGTAGAGAGCAGTATTGAAAGCAGAGCAGAATCTTTTTTGCATTCGTAGGAAACCAAGAAGAAAAAAGGAATTAAATCATTTAATATACGCAAAACAAACGTTTCGTAAAAATCGTACCTTACAATCAACCTGCGTACCTACTCAATCAACGAACCAAAGTACCTACTCTGGCTTGACATGTTAAAAAAATGGGAAAATGTCACAAATTGCTAATAAATACCCTTTTTGTTTCAAATTTAAAACGTGCCGTCTTGTCTTACAGAAAATACCCAACTGCATATATGCAGGCGCTTAAGGGTAATATTACGCCTAAATGCATGTGAAATTGCTTGTTTGCTTACATTGTTTTTGCTTGTTTTTCATTTGTATCATTACTTTTTTACATAATCTCATGTCATCGAAGCGTTGTAAGCACGGCATTAGCCTCTATCAGATAAAAGAGACTGAAGGGAAAAAGAAATTGATAAATAACGAAACGCCGGAAGGTATGCAGCATGCAAATTAATTATAATTTCCCTGCCATTGCGATTGATAAAATAAAATCCCGTTTTCATTACAGTTAGAGCCGGCACAAAGGAACACGATTACTTTTTCCCTAACCCTTCTAACGAGTAAACTCCCTTGCCCGATGGATTTAAAGCGCCTTGCATACATGTAGGCGCCCCGTGACGCACACTTGTGTCAACGACGCATAAATCGCACCGTTTCCCTGCTTCCGCCCACAACGCCCCCCCCCGCAGTAAACGGTGTTGCTGCGAACGCGCACCACCCAGCAGTGCCGTAAATTAGTGTCTCCAGCCAGTGCGGGACCTAATAACCGAGACCCAATCGATCGATGTCCCACAAAATGGCGCCAAGCGCTGCTCGGCACGGCCCAATTTCGGCCCTGGCATTATTAACCGTGCTCGTGCCCGGTGCACCGGTGGGGTATTTGCAGTTAATGTGCACGAATTTATGGCGGCACAAACATTACCCGAGAGTGTCCGAGAGGTGTGGTTTTTAGTCCCGCTCCTGCCCAGTGCACCGGTTGCAAAGGTGGGGTGCCGTTTTTGGGGTGATTTAGTTACTGCAGCAAAACGGAAGTGCGTTGGGCGTTGATTCGTGAGCTGCCCGCACGCCCCGAAAATGCTCACTCTTGCAGCTAAAAATGAAAAGTAACGCATTTGCCCCCGCCTTGCCACGCACACCCGCCCGACCGGTGCGCCACATGAATTGAATTAAAGCCCGACGCTGCGGCAGGCGGAGGCGGACGCTACATTAGACCTGCTCGCCTGCACACCGGTTCGCCACACCGGTAATAAAGTAACCGATAGCCTTCGATGCTGAACCGCCGGAAAATTATACACACACACATACTCACTGAGCTAGCGTCGCTCTACTCCCGAGGACTGATCTGTGCGTCCTGATTTGATTTCGCTAATGGGACCCATCCGGCTGTCCAGCGAACGCTTCACTGGGCTTCGAATTTCACATTCCGGTGGAGGCGCCCGGTGCCTGGTGGAGCAATGGAGCAGCCCGGTGCCTCACGAGCCGGCCACAGTGGGGATCTTCCGGGCTAATTATGGCCATAAATGGGGCTGCAGTTTTACATGCTGTAAAAAGAAGGCAAACATTTGTTTAAAAAAAACTATACTTACTATTTAAAAAGTTTAGAAACGATAAAAGTAAGACCCCATTTCATTTTTACTATGATATAGTTTCATATTTGAAATAGTTGGAATCCATTTTGTGTATTGAAACCAAGCAACGTTTATTGGAATTAAAAAAAAACCGTAGCAAATTTGTGTATCGTGTTTATACTTTTGTCGGAAAAGCTTTATGTAAACCAACTTTTTAAAACATTTCAGTAAAAAATCCCTTTTAATGCTTAAAAAACAACAAGCATAAAAAAGGGGTATGAGATGATGATGATGATGATGATAGGTTCCACCTCTTGAGATGAGTGATTGTTTTTCGAAAATAAATTTCAAAATTGTGGGGGAAAACTTGCTAAGTATGCGAAATGCTTTACCGAAACACACTGAACTCTGCGAATAAATAAACTATTTACATGGCAACTTTTAAAACGCTGCTTTATCATACTATTGAACCACCTCGAGACAACGACCGATAACGGTTGATTGCAATGCTGTACCATATTTAAAAAAATGCTTGAATTTCGTTGCCGCCTAACCACGGATTTTGAATTTAATGCCGATAAACCTACGCGTGTGGACAATCGCGCCCAGGAAGATAAAATTTAGCAGCCCGGAGCTGCCCGTTTGTCAACCCTTTTTCACCTACAAAAGCCAGACAGCAACAAAAACCTGTAATAAACCACTTTATTAAAATATTTCCAACACTTCAACATCAAGTTTCGGCCAATTTTGACCTTTTCGCGCGGGGGGGGGGGGTTCGCCCGTCCCCGCACACGCACGCTCTGCAGTGCACTTCCCATCCCATCCCGTCCAGATACGCAGGTTGCGGGAACGTGTTGAAACGCGTTCGCAGCTCAGTAACACGACCATAAAGCGGATGGGCCCTACACACTCGATGTGCGCCCATTTCAATCATTGCCAGGGCCGTCTGGTTGCGAGCGAGCGGCCGCACCGACACCGCAAAACAGGTCGGTTGATTGAACCCGAACCCGAGAGGCGGTGGGGTACAGCATCGGTGCACGGAGTAAAAATCACAAAACCACCACAACAGTGCCCACCCGTCCCGCTCGCTCCATCGTGCCGGTGCGGAAACGAGTGCTGAAAAAAAGGGGGTGGGGGGCAGTGAGTTTCGCAGGGGCTGAAAATTGCATGCACAAACGGTTTTCCGAACGGCCCAGCAACAGCGGGCCATGATGATTATGCGGTGCTAAGCATAGCAGGTCTGCCCGATCCCCCCCCCTCGCCCACCACTGCCCCCGGATTGGTGACCACAGCAAAAATTGCTGATTTCAACCAATTTTCCACCAACGGTTTCCACCCGGCGCACACCTTGCCATTTCGCCCGTGGTTTGTGTGGCAAATCGACACATCATAGTAAGGGGCGGGCAAAGAGAGCAGGAAAAAAGGGGGGGGGTGGCAAAAGCAAAAAAAAGAGCATACACATATACGCACCCACAGGGTTATCATCATACAGCCGATGATAACTTGGCGCAAAAGTGTTGATTCGGACGAGAAACACGCGTGCATTTTTTATCGACACTGTCCTGCCAATTCGTACGTACCTGTGGCGAATGGGGTCGTCGCACGTACCACACTACACTTCATCGTTCGAGTCTGTGTTTTTTTAGAGCGTATGTGTGCGTGTGTGTGTGTGTGTGCTATAATCGATACTCACACTCACCACCCATCATCATCACGCACCGCACGACCGCCAACCCTTGCGTGTGTAGCAAACCGAAACCGAGTGCAAAATGTACTGAATGTGTGAGTGTGCGTGCGGTGCCATTGATTCCGATCAATCTCTATCATCGCGCCACGTACCATTTTGTGGTGGTAGTGGTGGTGGGGACGAAAAGTGTCGGGAAATTGGTACAGAAATTTATCGCTCTACTCAAACGCGCACATAAACGCACATACACACACACGCACGGAGGCGCTCCAGAGACAGACAGTGCGAGCACTGAGGGTGAAACCGATTCGTGCAGTTGGCGGTTTTGAGCTCTTCCCTTCCTGATTCGATGCTTCGGCGGTGCCACGATGGACAGATTTAATATTAATTTCAAACCACTAAGAAGACCCTATGCCGTCCAATGTCGACCGAGAAGGTGATTGAGATTCACCACACCACGGTTATTTGAAAACCACGGCATTTGTCCTTTTGAGCATGACTTTGTCGACTCCTCGTCCATGTTTCTTACATCTAATTAACTGTACTTCAAATAGAAGACTTTCAATCGTCAGCTGCGTGAGCAGTGATTGTTCTCCACAATGTTTCATATCGTTGTCCAGTATTTTTCGAAAGTTTTTAAGTTGTCTGCTTTCCCCAAATATGTCTTGAAGAGAGCTCTAGATGCAGTGCCCTTAATCTCCTAGGGGTACGGCTTGGATATGATTGACCTGTATACCTGTATTTTAATGCCCTCTCTTTCGCTCTTAATACACTTATGCTAAAATCCAGCTGAAGTAGAACTGCTTCATAATAGTTTCAAGCTATGCGGAGCAGCTGCAACCATTCCCAAACGTATACTTGCGTTGTCATTATACTGATTGTATAATTATTGTGATTATACTGACGTTGTCATTATACTGATAGCTTTGTCAGGAGTCCATACGGAGGTCATTAGTCTCGTGTTGACAAAATATAATCGTAAATAAACTGCTCGAAAACTGCTCGAACAATGTTTCAATGTAGTATACTGCAGGGGTTTCGGTAAAAATTTATGTAAGTGCTATTAGACTCTTATAATAGGCGATTAAAAACTGCTCGAAAACTACTCGAAACTGCTCGAATAACCTGCAGAAGTTGTATTTCATGTTTATGGCATTCAAATGAAAAAAAAAACAATGTTTTAATGTATCACACTGCGATATATTTGTTTAGAATGCATGTGAATACAATTTTCCTCATCAAAAAAAACGAAAACATATATTTCAAAACTGCTCAAATACTACTCGAATCCTTCTACGATAACCATCGGCACGATTAGTCTTTTAATGTTTGATCTGCCAGGGTAACAAATTGTGCAATAATGTTCTCCACGAAACGCATCCTAGTTAAGCAGAGATCAAATGCCCTTTTCAAACAGCAGGAGCAGCAGCAGCAGCAACAACCAACTACTTCCTTTTGACTTCACTTTCAACCGTTTCTCTCAACTTCTATCCCAAGCCTGCCGCATCAATCAAACCCGACGCAATGGTTCCGAGCGGAACGTTCCAGTGCCGTAGTTCGCCTCGAATGCGCCAACCAGCCAGCATGCAACATGCGTGAGTGAGTTCCCAAAGTTCCGTCAGCTCGGCCAAGTACCAAAATAAAAAAAAAACGGCCGACGCGTCCATCGTACAGCGGCAGTAGGTGGCCCGTCAGCCACAATCAAACGTGATGCCCGAGTCTGTGTTTGAACATCCTTCGTCACTCCCCCTCCTCCACCCCCCCAAAACACGTGCACGCTGTGTAATGCATCGCAGCCACTCGAAATCGAAGCACCGAGCGAAAGGATGCTGGTGTGGTTACAACAAAGCGTACCACCAGCACCACCACCACCCATCGGCTCAACATTGCATTCGGTAAAATGGATTGGTAAACCGTTTTGCTCGCACCAGTGCCAGTGCAGCGTAAAATTGTTTGAAAATTATCTACCCACTCACGTGCACGAGTGGGTCGGTTGGGCCAGTACTTTTGCTGCAGCAATAATCTCGCCGCGCCGGCAGGCCACCCGTGTTTGGTCACTGCCTTTTTGCTGGCTCCGCCGCCCAAACCATCGGCCTGCAAGCGCCGGCAGAAAAGGTTCATTAGAAAGTTCAAACCTAATTACATCGAACCGGCTCTGGCTAGGTGTATATGTGTGTGTGTGTCTATGTGCAAGGCGAACTGTCAACCGCCCAGCACATATGTGGGAGGGTGTGGGCAAGGAAAAGTTCCAACCCATGCGCTGGCTCCGGTTGGCATTACAGAAATCAATTAAAATAATACATGTTCATCAGATTAAATTTAATGCCTGTTTTGCTCGACCAAACAAAAACCACGCCCCAACACACACACACACACAC
>KI920536.1:10267-22085 GCA_000473525.2 Anopheles melas | reverse complement strand
GAAAACGGTAAGCCATTTTGTTGCCCTCCTCCTGGTATGTCAATTTGTTCTCAGACAGCGCGGCTCGGTCGTCCGGGTTAACGGTTCGGTTTCGTTCGATTTGCGTTGACGCTTCGCTTTGTTTACCTTTAAGGCTCAATATTATTGATTTGTCTTCATTTACGTATGCTAAATTGATTTAAAACCAAATAAATATTGCCGACGAGCAGTGGCCAAGAGCGCAAACCCCTTCGGGGGTAGTTTGTCTTGTTTTCGCTCCATAGCCGTGAGCAATGCCGGGGCTCGATGATGATGATGATGGTAAAACGCGACTACTTAGCCACACGGGAGCATAGATGGCGAGATGTTGGGCAAGGGAGAGAAAATAAACAAATGGCCAAATGGTCCGCTAGGGGACGAGAAATGCACCCGGCATGGGTAAGACGGTAGCACACCGGTTGAAACATGCCAGCGCTACCGTGGTGTCCCTGGCCATGGAAATCAAGAACGGTAACGCGGTAACGAGGCGGTCGGAGGGCGGTCCTACACATGGAGCAGCGGTAATTGGAATGGAAATTTATTCGCGAATATAAATGAATTTGAATTCTAGGAAATTTTTCAATTAACTTTTTTCCTGCTCAAATGCATGTATCGCTCTCTTTCACCTGGTCGCATTTTCACCCCTTCGCGAGGCTGTGTGACACCGCGGTGGTCCAGGGCGCTCTCTCTCGCGACTACGAGATCATCCGATCCCATTTGCCTTAACGGCTGGTGTATTATTAGCCTATTCGCGTGTGCCACGGTTTGGCCGTCGTTTTCATTCGCTAGTTTTTATTGTTGCTCAGCGTGCTGCGGCTGCTACATTAACCACCAGATGCAGCTGCTTTGCCTCCACTTCCCCGTTTCGCGAGCGGCTTGCTGAACGGAGCTATCAAAATGGAAGCGTACATCGACATAACGAGCTTACTGGCCGTAGGTACGGGTTACCTCATCGCGATGTCCATCCTTGGAAGTGAGAAACGCCGTGAAGGAAGCACTGATGGGTGGAAGACGCCATATCCCGGCTCGTACACCCATTTTACTCCACCTTTAACGCTCACTGCTAGCGTTCGCTGCGAGTACAGTGAGATTAAATGGGTGGAGAAAACTTCCATTCGCGAAAGTGGTTTATTGCCAAAATCGGAACACTTTTTCTTTCCCCTTTCCTTCCTGCCCTGCCCGTACGGTAGGCCTTTCCCGGTAAGGAATCGTGGGGTTCTTTTTGTAAAACGGTTTTTAATGCAGCGGCAGCAGCAGCTGATTCCCGGGTGTCGCGTACACATACATGGCATTTATTTGGTGGTCGCTTAATTAGAGCACCTCGTGGTCGTTAATTGAATCGACTAAATGTGGACAATTTATATCCCAATAAATCACTACAGTACCGGTCGGTTGGTTCAACCAAATTTATCAATTCCAACCAGCAGCTGTGGAGTCGCAGTGGCGTCTCATTAGTGCAAGCGATCGACGATGATTGGCTCATGCTTTGGGAGAGACATTATAGCACGTCGATTTGTCCCTGGTGAGAGTTCCTTGGTTTATGTTGAGAAAAAATGTTTTTAAACTATCAAATATATTAATTGTACGTCAAATGCATCTAGTTCCCTGGCTATTAAAGCATTTCTATCGATATTCCTGTTAGTTTTTTAGTCAATATGTATTATAAAGCGCCTCATTAATCGCGTGTCTTGTTAGGAGGATTAGAGCAGACCTTCACTCCCTGGAACTGTAACAAATTGGCATAACTTGCATTCAGTGTCATTGGATACATGCCACGAGGATAACGCGGGAAAGTTTATCGCATGCCGGGAGCGTGTGTGAGTATAATGGTATGCTAATGATTGCAAACAGCTTCCATTCCTTACGATTTCCTGGTTGGCATATTTTTTGCACCTTAAAGTTCGGGCTCCTCCTTGTGGAAGGTATGCTAATTCCATTCCTTACGATTTCCTGGTTGGCATATTTTTTGCACCTTAAAGTTCCATGCATTTTTATCACACTCTAAAATAATCTTATGCACTTTACAGATCTTGTTGAGCATTGATACATAACATTTGAACGAAAGGATTTCACAACGATTTGATTGGTATAATTTACTTGTTTTTTCTTCTTTTGAGCCCAACAATTTCCCATCACATTCCCTTTCATTGCATTGACCAGTCTAGAATCAGATGAGCTGCACAAGAATTCATACGATTAAATGCTAATGTGCGTCACCCCGTCTCAAAAGGGAGAGCGCAATGCCAATGCAATCGATCTCTGCATCAACGTACTTGCACATGCAGATGGCTTGCTAGCAGAGATACTCTCAACCTCCTGCTTCCCTCTCTTCATCTCGAGCGTGAGGTGGCCTTGGTTGGGATTTGCGTGATGAAATTGTAGCAAATTCCAGCGCACGTTGGCCTCGCTTTCGTTTGTGGAGCAGTTTTTTTTTCCTTCTCTATGACCACATTACATCCCGCTCCTTAGGTGCTGCCGGGCAACGCTGCCAAGTGCTGTCACTCATCGATTATTTATTGCCTAGCGCGAGCCTCCCTGAAAGATGGCGGGGGGGGGGGTTTCCTTTCTGCTACCGCAGCTACACGCAGGGCCAGGGCTGGGAGGTACTATTCATCTATCCATCCAGGCGTTCATCCATCTAAATGCAACCCATTGATGGTGGCCGGATCGATGGCATCGATGGTGGTTGAGTAATAGGAAGCATCCAGCGAGTGGGGGCTACCATTTGGAGGGATTGCAGGCTTTCGGGAAGCTTTGCTGGGTGGCAAGGTTCGATATTCGCTGCATGCCGAGTGTGGTGTCCAACTGAGGCAACCGCTTGCCAGAAGGCCGTGTGCTACACGTCGCAATAATTGATCATGAAATTTAAATTAAAATAAATCAATTTATTGCAATGCCCGGACCACGGACATCAATAGGGGATTTCTTGATCTAAGGCGATCAATAGCAAATAGGTTGCACTAGATTTTGTATTCAATTGCATCTGTGCCTTGTTCAAGTGTGGGTGTTTTATTTGTATTTACTTTAAATACGACACATTAGAAATGTGAACAATGCGGCAGAAAATCAATGAAGCGAACATTTATTTATGTGGTCATTAAGATGGCGTATGTGGCAAAATATCAAACGCTAAATGTATTCATATCAATGGCTAATTGTTGCACACTGCTCTTGAGTTTATTTTTTTTACCACCGTATCCTATGTCACTCGTCAACTGAAATTATCACCGATATTCGATTTGGTACAATTAACATACATCCAACATGTAGAGCAAAAGTAAATGTAAAGCCAACCGACATGTACCGTTAGCGGAAAAGTGAAGGATTGCTTGTGTCTGATCTGCTAGCGAAAGTTATTCCAGCGCCTGCACTATTAATTAGGCGAGCTTTTTTCTCCCGTCGATCCATCTGTAGCTCCGAGACCAATCATTAGGTTAATGGTTCAATAGCAGTATCGCGCTGAGTGTCGCCCAACTATCCTCGAGCAGCGCCTACCCTCCCGGGCAGCGATAATTTTCACATTTGCCACCCGGGCTTCCCCTTGTTTTAACTCCGTTAATGACTAATTACACCGATCAGTGATCGGTTTGCTGAGGACACCCCGAAGCGTACCTCGGTCCGCCCACTGACCGATCGCAAACAGTTAGAGCATCTGAGCGTCCCGTCTTTTGCCGTCCGCCACCTCGAATTGTACGGGCACGAAACGTGCAACTGGCGCAGGCAGTTGGAAGGGAATTCTGAGGGGGGACGGAAAATTTCGAACATGTTCGAACCCGGCTATCGAAACACAATCGTGCCGCAGCGTGGTTCAGGAAATGGTTCACAGGATGGGGCTCGCGCACGGCCGCCCGTGGACAATTATTCAAAGCGGCCTGTCATAATTCATGCAATTGTGACAATTACTCTCGAACGCATTCAGACGCCCAACACGACCAAATCAATGTTTTCTGTCAACCTCTGGCTCCTTCGGGGAGCTAGTGGTTGGAGCGGGCGACCGATCCGATTGACAGTATTTGTCATAACAAACAAGAGTAACTACAGTGCTTATCAACGGCGGCTAGTCTCTTACGTTGGAGCTATGATAGGCGCTAGCTTTATGGCACAACATAAAAGCTAGCAATTGTTCCCGCTACGGCAATAGCTGAGAGCGATCGAAATCTTTGGCAGGATATGTGTAGCACCTTCTCAACCCTTTTCAAGCGTACTCTGACAGTTCTTACCGCGCTGGCGGGCAATCATGTGCGTGCGTCATGACGGGTCGGGACTGTGTGCAGTGAGCTTTGCACAACGGATTAAGCTTGGGGTGTTCTCGGTTGTTATTATGGTATGTAAATTACGGTAGCTACAGCGTCGGCAGGGCTGCGTCACTTTTTGCGGTGTCATTTGCGTGTCCGGGCGCTTGCGGGAGAAACAGGGGAACCAATCGGTATCGAAAGTATTTTTACTGCAGTCTTTCTCAGCCTCGCCCCCGCGCGGAATTGGTGGAAAGGAATTTGTCGCGCATTTTTTGTTATTAGTGTGTGCTTTTTTTCTCTCTCTTCCACTGATGTATCCTCCGCCCCTGGGACGATGATGCCGGCGACCCAATACTTTCCATTGCATTACTGGCACGCTGGCGACGGTATCGCTGGTGTGTCATTTTGCTGCAGACGACCATTAGGGTGACCGATGGCGCTAGTCGGCCAGGTCCTCGCGAAACCATCGCCCATTCGGGTGCGGGACGGGAAGAGATAATTCATAATTATTAATTATAATGGCAAAGCAAAGAACTAATAATTCACGCAAGCGGTAATACCCGGTCAACTGATGGCGCAAGCGCAGTAGCGTCGCAGAAGCAAGGGTGTCTCCCCGCGCAAAGCGTCCCGCTCGTCCAGGCAGAGGCGAAAGCGAAAAAATTAACGGTATGGACTCGAAATAGGCGGTGACATAGTGTGCAGCCATTGCAGTCTTGGCAAACACGCCAGGACGGCGTTAGAACGTGTACCGGGCGCTGAGATACGATCTATATTTCGCAACGGCCCCTGACCTTCGCGCTGGAAGTGTGATAGAAAAGCTGAAACACACAACCACATGCACGTAGAACCCCGAGAAATGAACTTAATTCCGTATTTACGAACAATTTTAGAGATCGCAAATAAAATAAATCATAAGAGCTCCGCAGGGTTGCGCCCGACTGTTGTCCGGTTTCTTAGTCACCGCTTGTACAACCACACCGTTGTCGGTTTGCCGGTATGAAGGAGCGGTACCATGTCCAGGTTGGCAGGCAGGGAGGCAGGCAGGCAGGCTGGAGTTAACCTCCAATTAGAACCAAGGTTAGATCGGTAGCAGCTCGGCTGCCCATTGCTTCACTCCAGTCGGCAAGCCACACTTGGGCAATTTGCATCGGTTGTTTCGATACCTTCCGCGCTGGAAGCATCAGGGCAGCAAGAAAGGAACCTCGGGAGCCTACGAATTCTGTTGGCGTGCCAGCTGACCGCCGAAGGTGCGATGGCAGTGTTGGATTCGCCGTACCATGCTGACCATGGTGTAGCTTACTGAAAATTGCGACCTTAAATGAGTGTAGTGCAGTTTGAATTCAATCTACTCGGGTACCGGTTTTTTTTTCGTCACGGTGATTATTTGGTGTCAACAAGGGAGGGGGAGACTTTGGTTTTCATCGCCGTCTGGTTCAGGAGTATCGCGTTCCCTTTACATTGATGAATTGCGACTAATGGTTTCGGCGAGGTTTTCGGACCGATAGCCTTTTGAAATGAATGGTATCAGAATTGACCTTTTGGGAAACAAATCGGTCCAGAGATACCGCGGATTGTCGCTGCAATTGATCAGAGCGTGCGCAGAGCGTGGGTTACGATTGCAATGCAAGGGTTTTAAAGCATTTTCGTCTGTGCATGTCACACAATTTGGTGGATTTAGGTTATGATTGGATATGAACACATTAGAAGATTTACTGGCACGAAATGTAACGCAGCTAGTGTGCAAAGTAGGCCCAACTGTAAGTTAATGCAGTCAAAAGTTGCTTTCAATTAAAGGCCCCATTAATGGGTCGGGACAACGAGCCTCCAACATACGTCAAGGTGAGAAGAAATCGTGCATGCATGCCACGCCACGCCACTGCCTGTATGCTACTTTCCAGGTGCCAAAAAACACCCTTCCTACACTTCCCTATCGCTTGTCGATCGCCGCCGTTACTTCCTTGTACCGGTCCGTAGAAGGAAAAGCACGATCATTTATCAGATCGCTTTTATCAGTGACCGAACGGAGGAAGGATCGAGCTGCGGGAAAGGGTCAGTTTAGCCTCAGTATGCATGAGGCTGACTTGAGCGTGATTGGACACTCTACCGGGTGTCGACCGCCGCCTGGCCATCGGCAAAACCCCCTTCGGGCTTCCCCCTTTTCGGGACTGAACCGACTTGTGAAATATTGCACTGTCCTTCGTATTGATGGCTTCGATGACGTGTTTTGGGCGATCGGGGCTGTGATCGATTTAGTGTTTCGCTGTATGTAAACATCACTACCCGCTCACTACGGTCAATGCAAAAAGCCATACGCGCAGACATGTGCCGTGCGTCGTGCCCGTATGGTGGCTGTTTTGATGTTATGCTGATGGAGGCTGCCAGCATGCCGGCATTCTATGTACGACACCGTTCGCTACCTTTTCCTTCGATTCGCCATTAAACGGATCGAACGGGTGTCGGGGCCCATGGCTGCCCGGGCGGGTGTGAGTTTATAAATCAAAAACCCATTCAGCTTGTCTTTCACTAACGTGGCCTCGCTTCTGAATCGATATTGTTTGCTACGGTAGAGCACCGTGGCAGTGTAATTTGTTTCTGTAACGTCCAGTATCACAGGGGTTACCCTTTTTTCGTGCGTTTCTATTGACCCGCTGCATTCTGCTCTCAATTTGTGATTAATTTGTATGCTCTTGGGTACTGTTGGCGAAATAATTGCTTCGGAAGGTACGACTACAATTACACGGGCATTAAATTTGTCCGCTCTACAAGAGACGCAACAGGGAGGATGGAACGTGTGAATTAAGAGGTATGCTAGACCTAATGCCAAGGAAACATTCGGTCAGTTTGTGTTCAGCTTACCGAAAATTATACATTTGGAATAATAATTCTACAGAATTCTTTTGATATTTCAAGAGCATCGAGAGACATCGTCTGAACTTTGTAATGAACGACTGAAAAGACGTAACATTTGTTCCAATAACTGTTCTCTAAAGATCATATTCAATTAAATGTGCGTTTGTGGTGGGGTCTCGGGGGTTTGCCTTTGACTTATTGGAATGTTATTGTTTAGTATCTTTTCACTGAAAATTAATTAGCCAAATTTATTCTATTTTTTATAATTATACGACTTTTGAAATGATCAGTTGCAGAACCCGACAGTGAGAATACTGTTCAATGCTCAAAATATCATGAACCAGTTGTGCCCCAATATGTATGAAGAGTGACCACTGGCAGAGCTTCAAGTCATGCAGAAGAGAATGCTTTGTGGTAAATGATATGTTTCGAAAGCAAATAAATGATATATCAAATGACATAATTCATGTATACAACCCGTTTGACAGTTCGGTCATTAAGCGGCACGGTTAATGATATCGCTGTCAATTTGCTCGTGGTCTTGCAGTTCACTCGGCAAAAGCGTTGCAGGACGGATCCGACCCAGCTCCAGTACCGGCCGAACAATAATAATCGATGCTTGACAGAGTGATTGAATAGAACCGGGACTGGCTTTACATGTAAAATAATAATTTTCGCAAACGATAACGAAAGAGAGCAAATTGGCAGTCATGCCACGAAGGATGGCAAGTAGATGTAAATTACTTTAAAAAAAGAAGCCGGCATAATGGGACCGCGATCGATCGCACTGTTTCCAGCGCTTTCTTATGCTGTACTAGAGCGTTCTATTTAAAAGGCGCTCGCGTACTTTCGCCCCGCGTGATTAATGATAAACGGCTCAGTTTTGATTGAAGTGAGTTGTGATTTTAGTTTCCTTTTCTTCGATCTCTGCCAAAGTGTGAGTGTGCTAGTGTTTCCCGTTCGCCACAAGGGTACCTGGATCGAGTTTGGTCAAGAGACGTCTCGAGGGTGATAAAATGTTAATTATGTTCGCGGTTCAGCTGCAAATGGATCTGATGCTTGACGCGTCTTGAGATCTTGCAATCATTTTTCTTCACTCTGCTAAACCACCATCCGTACGAAGAAGTACTTCGCTGTGAAGGTAAAACAAATGTATGAACCCCTGCGCAAGGGATAGAAGCAGAAGTGAAGATGGAGATATCCACTTGTTCGTCTATGAATTAAATTTAACGATGACCGCAGTGAGTGAATGGAGCAGGCGGATAATATTAAGCGGAGAGCGGGACTGGGACGAAGTCTAAGCGACCAATGACGCCTATGATTAAGTGGATTTAATTTAAAAACGATTATGTGACCGCTGAACTAATAATCCGCACCACCGGCACCACAAGTGAGCATTAAACGATCACCTTTTCTTCCCGCCGCCGTTCTTGGATCGGGACGGGATCGACGGATCGGGTCAAGTTGAATGATGGCTTTGACCACCCATTGCGAACCGTAGTTTGGGGAGATTTTAGGCTGAGTGAAGCAGGCGGAAAAAGAAGAGAAGAATAAGCACAAACGCACAGGCCCAGGGAGCAGAGTGACTATGGCAAAGGGTTGAAACGAACAGCATAAAACGGAAAGCAAACAGCGCGAAACACGTCGATTTGGCGGAAATGTAAAAACATCGTCCCAGAACGCTCGCGGAAAGAGGCTATACACGGGATTTTGTTTCTTTTTATTTTTTTTTTTGTTAAAATATTGAGCTAAAGAAAAAGTCGGCGTTGGACGCAACGGTCGATGACGGAGACGAATAATATCGTCCCATAGTGTGTTCTTATCATACTGTAAACCCATGGAGCACCGCGATCGGTGCCTGCGTCGGTTCGTCAGGGAGGAGGAGGAGGAGGGGGGGGGGTGAGGGAAAAGGTTCGTAAGCAAAAAGGACAATCGACATCGCTGAGATTAGGACACATAAAATGCATCATGATATCATAATAATGTATTGTGCATCTTTTCTCTATCTTCATATTGTTGGTTTTGTTCTACTGGGAAAAAGGGCAACATCGAACGCAAGACAAACGCAACCACCGGCAATGACGACCATTATATGAACCGTGGCAAATTATATTCGACTCGAATGGGCTCAAAACGCTGTTTCTTCTACCCCGTATACCGTATCAACAATGGGCTGAGTCTGGGGCATGGAGAAAAACAAAACACAAAAGATGCAAAAGGAGTCTTTAATATGCTTCTACAAGACACCAAAAGCCGACCAAAGGCAGACGAGCTACGATAAGTATATCGTAAAGCATGTTTCCCTGCGTCATGAAGCTACAGAATTGCTTTGCTAGCTGCAAAAGCCCACGTGGGTGTTGGAAGGGTGATTGCCAAATGACTCTTTTTTTATCTTTTTCGTATGAAGACATTGGAGCTGGACTTGACCCACGTAGCACGTGCGAAATGCGTGTGATAATCAAGAAGACGTCAGGTGAAAGCAACCATTTTTGGAAAATTGCTACATTTCGATACACCAAGGGTACACAACGAAAAAAGTATGCGCAATGATAAGGTATCATTAAGGTTGATGTCCGAACGACTTTATTTCCGTTTCAAACCAATACAAAGATTTGTATTTTCAGTTCCTTGTAAGGATGTATGGCATGTTTGTCTCCTTGATGTAATTATAATGTGATGAATTAATATTATCATCATTAAAACCCTTAAACAGTATTGTAAGCATTTGCAGATCTTCATTCTCTTTCTTGGTGGTGGAAGTAAAACAAAGTGAACCTCACGCAATTTGGATGCTTCTTTTCGCAGGTAATAATAGTACGTAGCTGCAGAAATAAAAAGCAATGAGAAATTTGAAATCACCTCGAAGCTTTTGCGTGGGCGCTCGGCTCGCCCATGCCCAGACCCGTATCGCTTAACAAAATGATCCATTCTCCTTAATCGCTTCGTGATCATAATTGCATCAATTGCTCGCCATATTATTGCCGGTCCGCGTCCGCGTTCCGGGAAATGATCAACCGCCCTTGCCATCGCAAGCTGAGCTGCGGAAACATTGCCCCGCTGATGTCGTTTCCGTTCGGTGTACACGCGCGCACATCGGCAAATAAAAACTACGTCAGAATTAAAGGATAAAAAACCCTACCAGCGGGCAATCAAGACAAACGCTGAAGCTTCCTGTTGCAAAAAATAAAAAAGAATGACGCGACGCGTGTAAAGCATACGATACAGAAAATTCTTTCCCGTGTCGTTGTCAACTTGTCATCGCACTGCGCGATTTTCTCTCGTTCATTTAAGCTCATCCATTTGCCGTAGCCCGATACGGCCGGGTACGGGTCGCGAGCATCTTGCCTGTACATCTTCCGTGGGCTATGTCGTGCGATCGTTCCATGCGAGGAGACAAGTGCTCTGCCAGCGAACATAGTCCACGAGGCGTGACTCGAGGAGCAACTTTGGCACTTGCTGTTGGTGCACTTGCTTTACGGTGGCTTGTTAGGTGGTGACTTGGATGTCGCTGCTGTCCATCCGCCAGGTCGTGTTGCTCCAGAACGACGGGCAACTATCACTGTAGAAAGGCTGCAGCAGGCCTACATCGTGATCGTTCTTGTGCTTGTACCTCTTGCTCACCTCCGCTTAACGCTACACATCTCCATTGACACAATCTAGCACGAGCTTCCGATCTAGAGATTCCCTAGATCTCGTGTCCTTCCACTGCCATGTCCGACAAGCAATCGTGACTCGGTGGCTTTCTGCAGCCGTGCCCCCGCCGAGCTAACAAGTGATATAGGGCTTATCGGAGCAATCGTTCATTAACGGCTACTATCGATCGCGCATCGAAGCAAATCTTGATTGCCATTATTTCACCCGATTTCGAGGCTAATGCCGTAGTTCGGTGCGGCCACGCGGGCTTCCAATTTCGCTTTCCTTCGACGCGCTGCGTATCAGGTGCGCTTTCTTTTGTTGTGTCGCTGCACCGCACCGCGTGCACAGATGCTTAACAACCGTTGCAAAAAGTGGTAATGTTTGCTTTATCAGCAGGATCGAATCTGTGTCAACGCGCGCGGCCAAAGCAAACCGGTTACCCGCGGTTCGGGCCGCGCCATGGCCCATTGGTCAGTAGCAATGGGAAGCAGGGTTCGGTGAAGGGCACCCGTGCACGGAAGAGGGAAGCTGCAGCACGGAAAACGGTATCTCGTATCTCGTACGTGAGATACTTAAGGTAATTTTATTTCGCAGATTCTCGACCGCGCAGACATGGCGATGCCCCCGGGGTGTTGACTGCGTGTTTTACTACAGTAATTAATTGTTAACGTTTGGCGGGCTCTTTCCCTTTTCGTGCTGAATGTTTTCGGCCGTTGCTGTGTTTTTTTTTGTGCGCATTCTCTTCATCTGTGTCGTTTCCCATCTGGTGCTCGGTTAATTTGTCTACCGTTTCGAACATTCAATGGAAAGTGACCGCTCGCGGTTGATTGCGTTTGGGTCAAGCGTTTGCTGAAGGACTGGGGGAGCCATAAGGGAAGGAAACAGTTTAAGATCCCCGAAAATGAACCATCATGATCTGGCTACTGAGCGGGGACGGTTCGTTGATCGATTGATACCTATGCTTATGCCTCATCCGTTCTTGTACGTAATACACACACACACACACACACACACACACACACACACACACACACACACACACACACACACACACACACACACACACACACACACACACA
>KI920535.1:5842-28064 GCA_000473525.2 Anopheles melas | reverse complement strand
TCTGAATGACTTTCTTTTTTTTCTCAGTACAATGCTCATCAAATCGCTTCATTGTATTTTCTTCAAATCTACTCGAACGCAATCATTGCCGCCGTACGCGCTGTGAAGTAACTTCATAAAATATACAACAATGAAACCACTGAAACTCACTGAACCATTTATGACAAAGTTATTCTTTATGTTATCTCCTAACGAGCCCCATTTGCAGACCTCACCGGGCGCGCATTTTCAGTTCGCAAAAGCAAATGAGTCACCTTTTACAATTACAGATCCACCGAGCAAGGCAACCGCGATCGGGTACAGCCAAAGAATGTAGCACTTTGCGGGTGGTAAACACGCAAAAGGCTGCACGAAAAAGGAACCTCCGCCCCATCTCCATACTACAGCCACATCAAATACACAATATTGTTTCCGCGTTATTATGTAAATCTTTTCCCTACAATCATTATCGCGTTACTTCGCCGGCATAATAAAAAGTCAATCATCGCTTCATCCGGGCAACTGGGAACAAGGGCTGTGTGCAACGATTTTGCTGTGGGAAGGCGGTGTAGTGGAGAAGGAGAAGGAACAACGGGTGAGCAAAGAACAACGGACGAATAATAAAATCGATCCGTTGCTTGGATTATTCAAACACTTGCCAGCGCACAACATACTGGACAGGAGTTGGGGTGAGAGCTAGATGGAAGGGAAGGTGTCCTTTTTTGTTTGGTGTATGCTGGGACGTGTCACACGGCGACTCCTTGCGGTTCTGCACCATCGCACACCGAGTATGAAGTGTCACAAGCACACCAACTCACACTCACCGTTTTCCATCTTCGGTCATGCGACAAAAATCCACTTCCTTCCGATTGACATCCAAATAACGGGTCCCGGGATTTCCCGCACAGCGCATACAGCGTGGAACGGCCCGAAAATGGAGTGAAAAATGAAAATCAGCAAACGAGCATGGAGAGCGTCACGAGTGTGACGCGAACGAAACGACGCTGCCGTGCCTTTTCAGGACATATTTCAAAGCGGGAGTTTACAGGCTGGAAGACGGAGAGAGAGAGAGAGAGAGAGAGAGATACAGAAAAAGGTCGTGAGAGAGAGAGGGAGAGAGAGAGAGAAAGAAAGAGAAAAAGCAAACGGAATGGTAGCGAAGGGATTTGTTCTGGTTTTACTCCATTCGCTGTTGCGGCACGGTGTACGACATTCGGAAGTTGGTCCCGAAAACGAGCATTTTGGCACGGTCGGTCCGAGAGGAAAATCCGATAGAAAGAAGAACCAGTGCTGAGGGACAGGAAAAAAAATCACTAAAAACAAAACCATTTACCGGGCGTTGGACACGAACAGAGGAAAAAGGCGATAGTGAGCATAGTAAAGAAGAAAACACCTTCAACCACACGGAGTCGAAAATGAAGCCGTGCAGCAGTAGACGTGTAGTGTTTTTGCTTTTACACTTTTCCTTACAAAATCGTCGTCCTGTTTTTTCTCTATTCAATACGGACCCAACACTTTTCCTCGGCGCTGTGTTTACTCTGTATACCCCACCAAGCCCCCACTGTGCATCTCATGTCAACGTCAATAAAAAATGGTCACACACAAATTCGTAAACCAGCCCTCATCTCTTACAGCAACGTGTATGTGTGTATGTGTGTGTTGGCAGTGTGCTCATCACACCATCATTTACGAGCGTCTAACAAAACAAAAGGAGAGGAAACAACTTTCCCCTCCCCAGCACCCAGCATGCTGGGCGCTTTTAATATATTTCGTCCATTAGAAATTCAAATTAGCTACACCAGAAATCGGCCAAATGGTTGGCGTTTGATTGCCGCATCCATCGGCGCAACGGAACCGAGTCGAGCAATCGAGCAGCCGCCGCGATCCTTTCCCCATTTTCTCCGCTCGGTTGTGTTGTGTCTAGGCCCCGTTTTCGGGACAAACTCTTTCGGCCGCTGCTGTGGAGGCCGGAACGTATCGCTCTGTGTTTGTGTCTCTGTGAGCATGGTCGGAGTGAAAACTTTAAGCATTGTGAATCAAATAACACGAGCCAATTCTTTCTTCTGCCTTTGCAATCGCATTTTTGGTATGCAAAAGAAAGGAATAAAACACAAACTCAGGTTCCAGTGGTTGGATGTGTTTGTCTCGGAAACAGCCGTAAGAATAAAATAAAACATGTTTTGGGCTATTTTTTGACCACGTCTCCACGATAGCTTGGCGTGAAACGGAAGTAAGCGTTAGGAGAGAAGTAAATTTATTCCTTCACACGCACTTCGCGAAACACGCCTACGAATGGGGGTGGGGTTGCTGAAGCGTCTTTTGATAGGAAGTGATAGGAGCAGCTAGATTCGATGGCGGTGTGGAAGCAAACTCAACTCTTCAATCACATTTAAATATACTCTGGAGTGTGTTTATAAAAAATATCCTTTTATTAGAATACAAAAAGTTCTAGCGAATGGAGTGAACATAAACAAATAGAAACATTTTTCCACCTATATAGAAGGGCGAGAAAAAAGGGTTTACGTGAATAAATAATGTATTCTTCTATGCTTCTATACTTCCGGAGAGATGCATTACGCCTCTCGACGAGACGAAACGTTTTCCGGGATTTCGTAGCAGTAGAAAGACAAGCTTTACCTGTGTGCGTGCAAACTAAAATCATAAATCTTTCCAGCACTCAAAGAAACGGTACAAAAACAAAACAAAAACGGCGAAAGAAAAATGTCAGATTACGAGCCTTGATTAGCTATTAGATAAGGGACGGATGGATTTGAACGGGGGACATAAAAAACACCTTCCAAATGGGTTATTTAGAAGCAGCAGGCATGTCAAACATAAACTTGAAATGATGTGAATTTTTTCACTGAATCTTGAAAAATAAGGTAACAAATAACACATAAGAGACGCACTTACAATGAACGCATCAGACACAATTGAAATAATGATCAATTGAAAAATTGAGAGATATTGATGTAACATATCATCATCACTATTCAAATTCTACTACATTTCTTACGCTATTTCCTTGAATCAGATTCAAGTATCGTGTCCAATCCAAATACAGGTACTGTTCTGGGTTCAGTATGGTTTCATGATTGATTCCAGAACCGTTATGGGTTCATGATTGGTTCTATTTCTATATTTTTTTTTGGTTCATGATTGGTCGGTATAGGTTCAGTAGCAGTTCCAGGTCCAGTATGGATTTACTAACAGTTGCAGGACCAGTATGGATTTACTAACAGTTGCAGGACCAGTATGGATTTACTAACAGTTGCAGGACCAGTATGGATTGATGAGCGGTTCTGGGGCAACCGTGGGTATGATATCAGTATAAGTTTCGGGTCCGGTATGGGTTCAGCATTAGCTCCATGAGCGGTATGGCTTCATAATAGGTTCCAGGCCCAGAATGAGTTCATAATAGGTTCCAGGTCTAGAATGGGTTCATGATATGGGCCAGGACCAGTATGGGTTCATGGTTAGTTGCAGGGCAGGTATGATAGGTTCCAGGACCGTTATAAGTTCATGATAGGTTAGAGGACCGGCATCAGTTCATGATTGATTATGGCCCGGTTTGAGTTGATAGGTCTCGAAGCTCGGTATGAGTTCATGATCGGTTCCAGGACCGTTATGAATTCATTATCAGTTCCAGGGCAGGTATGGGTTAATGATCGGTTCCAAGACCAGTATGGATGCATTATTGATTCCAGGACTGGTTTGGGTTCAGTATCCGGTACAGGACCATTATGATCAGTTACAATTCCGATTTGGAATCGTGATCAGTTTCAGCGTAAAGATAAAGTATCAGATCCAGGACGGGCATCAAGTCATCATCATTTCCTGAACCAGTTATTAAGTTATGGGTTATTAATCGTTTTAAGGATCGGTATGGGTTTTGGTTGTAGGTGTCTTAAGGGGTCGTCATCAATTTATCATTTTATTTTAGTTTCGACATACACTTTAGAGTTAAGGGGATCCTTGAAATTGCGTTGCACAACTCGCCCAAATTCACTAGTATACTACAAATAGAGTTTATAATGTTTAACTTTTTTTTGTTACTATCACATAACAAACTGGTGCTGATCAAACTAGAATTTAAAATTAAATAAGATTAAAAAAAAACATTATAATTGTATCAGAGCTTCATATACGAATTCCATTTTAACATTACTTTGCATTGTTTGACTAAACATAATGCAAACGAAAAGTAAACAAATAGATGCTAATGTGTTTTGTTTAAAGTATTTACAATAACCACTGCAAACCACTCACGCAGTCACATGGTGTTTGCCTGCTCTGGTTTAACCGAAAGGACACATTCACATCATCTAGCAGCGCCGCATTCCCCAAAAACAACAAGGATCAAATGTCACGTAATGTGCAACCCGGATCTCATCTCATTAAAAGCACAGCCCATCCACGGGCCGACGAGCTGCACGCAGATATTAGAATGTATCGCCAAAATCAATAATGCTGAATAAGTAGCCCTGATTTCACTGCTAAACGTGAGGAATTTGTTTGTCACTTTCGTTTCATAAATTTAATCAAACCCCTTTTTCCCGTTCGTGACCGACCTTGCGAGAGGGTTCCCGACAGCAAGACACCACCAAATACCACCGCGACCTTCCGGGAAAAATGGCAAACGGGATCAAAGCACTTTTTCCCCGGGTGTGTTTTTTTTTTCTTTTCGTTTTCCATCCATGGGGCTGGGTAGCTGGTTGAATTTGCTGGTTGCAACCAAACCGTACCCATTCCCAGTTGCTTCCGGGGTACGGGACGACCGGTTTGGACTGTTTGTTGCGAGTGTTAAGATCATTTACACTGCTGGCGATGGTGCTACAGATCCCCAAGCAGGTGATTGCTGCCGTTGGTGGGAAGAAACCCCTGGGCAACACTGCCTTTGGCCCGGGCGCTGTGGTGTGTACACATAAAAATATGATTTATACGTTGCTTTATAATTTATTTTGCATAATTATCTCCGCCAGTTTTCCCGCCGCAATTCTCCGCAAAACCAACGCAAGCGCGCGCTCGATATGCCAAACCCAGCCAGCACTCGGTTTTGAAGAAAATGTTTCGCAGCAATAATACGCCAACAGACCGCACAGTGTGGAGCAGTGCGCTGCAGCTTCTTCTCGATGGCGCAACGCGACCGGTTTTGCCAGCGCCGTGTCTCCCGCTTTTGGGCCGTGCGGAATGAATTATAATTTTTAATTAACACAGAACTTTGCATTAATTCATGGTTCACGGATCAACCGGTGTTAAAGCGCAGAGTGTCTGCCTCGGCGCAAACAATCGGGCTGTTCTCAAAAAGCAGGGACGTGTGTATGAACGAATAGCTGTGTTTGTGTGCTTACACTTATTCCACACGTGTGGTTGAGCCTCTTTGCATCGGTAAAGGAGGAAATGCCGGCACGCAAATGAAACGAGTGCCTTGTGACATTTAACGACCATTGTGGTGCGATATGATGGGAGCGAAGAAAAATCTAGTCCGCGTGTTTATTTCCGCCCGCGATTTTCCTGGGAAATCAAGAGGCTAAGAGAGCGCGCCGCACGGGGAGGGTACACTTCGACACCGTTCGTTTGGCTCGTCTTTGGTGATTGGAAGTTTTGAACTTGCCACTCTTTCCCGTCCCACACTGAAACCCCTTTATTCCTTCGACGAATTGAGCCCTAGCACGTGCAGCGGTGGGCCTATCTGTAGTTCCGAGAAAGTGGCAAATCTTTTGGAGTGCAAACACGCCAAAACTAAAGAGAGAGAAGGAGAGTGACAAAAAAACACAACCTAAACCCACCAACCAAACAGCGCACTGTGAGCGTTCCCCAAATGCTTAGCCCGCTTCAACGGAGCGGTCGCTTTTTAGTTCTGTTGCGCACGTGAACAGCATGCACATGGAATGGCGCGCGGTGGCCTCCCATTCCATTCCGGGATGCCGGGTGGCCGGGTTGAAGGATGGAATAATTTAAATATCGAATAATTTTTAATTAAATTTAATTAAGTTACACGCCGCGCAGTGTTTCGGGAGGGTCGGGCGCCAAAACGCGATGGATTGTGTTTATGGTTGCTTAACGCTGGGGTTTATGTGTTTGTGTGCTAGTGTACTTTGTTTGGGGAACTATTAAAATGGCATGGAAAGGGGAAGTGAAAATGTTCTCTCTCTCTCTCTCTCTCTCTCTCTCTCTCTTTCTCTCTCTTTCTCTTTCTCTCTCTCTCTCTGAAACACATTAACCTGGCCTTGAGGTAAACAGGGGAAATGGATTGATCAAAACCATCAACTTGATTGCCAGCTAGGGTTTTAATTCTGCGGAATCCATTCCTTGAATTCTGAGGTGAACTTATTTTAGACTCTAATAACTTTTTATTTTAATTTTTAAATTGTTTTTTTTTTTTAACTGTTATAATATCAAATAATTTATGTATTGAGATCATGAACAGTGCTTACTAGCTGATGATAGGGCCAATAGACCATTAGAATGCTGCCCAATAGGATTCTTGTTAGTAATATTTCATTCACTACGTACACTTACATGTATTATTTAAACGAATATTACTTCTCAAAATATGATTTTTCAATTGACCTAATATGTACTACAGTAGAAAAATTCACAAAATTTAGATGATCAAACCTTCTTAAACAAAATAAAACAGTTTGGCGTCCGACGCACGCGTAGTTCTGCAATGAACTGTTTGTAACAAAAATTAGAATCGTTAAAACTCCCTCATAACTTATGAATATATTTCCACGGAAATCGACCGACCGTTTTGGAAACCGTTTCCCAGAGATGCAGCATTGAAATACAAACAAAGGTAAAAATAAAACAAAAATCCACACACCGCATTCATCCCCAATTAATTTCTCTTGTAAGTGTTTTCACGCAACGACGATTAATTCTTCAATAGAGTGCAACGAACAACTTTCAACCGGTTTGAGTGACTAACTGCATCACGCCAACCGAACGCTTCCCAATGCACGGATTCAGTAATTTTGGAATTTTATATTCCTCCAAGGATTACGAGAATCGAGTCGAGTAAATTGAACCCCTCCCCGCTAGCGGCATTCCATTTCGGCCAATCGCAAGTGCAGTCGGCTACAAAGGCACCTAAACCGGTACCGGAAAAGATAGTTTCCCAGAGCCGCAGAGACAGCCGCTTAAAATGGGTTCCTGCTGCGCTGTGCGCAAACAGCCCTAGGAGCAAGTGAAGTGTAAGGCAAGTGTTTTGCATGAAGGAAACGCTGGAATCGGTTGCATCGGTTCGTACGGTTCTGTTCTCTGGTACCCTTCCGCACTCACTCACTCACCAACAAACACCACAGTTTTTCGTTATGCTGCACCGCAATCGTCGACAAACGGCGCACTGCAACACAATCGAAACTGCTGCAGCACGCGGGCACACGCAAAGATGTAACGTGGAAATAAGTTATTTCTCGCCAGCAGCTGGAAAATTATTACCCCATTGGGAGCTTGCCAAACGACGCGAACGAACGAACTGCCGGTGGAAGATAATCTTCGCTCGGTTGCCTTGAGTTGCCTTGAGTTCGCGATTTTTTTTTTTGTTCCTTGCAGCATGGTGACTGTGTGTGAGTGTGCTCAAAAGGAAGAGATGCTAATGGGCGTGCACAATATCATCATCATCGAAATTGCAAGAGCAGTCGATGGCGCCTTCACTCGATTTGCTGTAGTCGATCGTGTATAGGGGGAAATAAAAAAAGAATAAAAATCCCAGACACTCACACACACACAGCGAGTGACAGCAAATTCCCTCCATTCACTTCCTACAGAGCGTTTTAGCAAATTGATTCCCGAATGCCACAACGATATCCCATCCGGTATAGTTCGATGCGGTACACGGAGCACGGAATGGAACGATCAGCGCCGTACATTGTGCACGCGTTCGTGGTGCAAAACGGAGATTGCAGTTTTTTTGCTCATTCCAACTACTATGCCACCCAACAATAAGACACTCACTGCCGAAGGGCGAATGATGGAGCGAAGCAGATGTTTAGTGATTTTACGAACAAATTCAACTATTTCGAGATTGAAAGATATTTTTTCTCCCCCCTCGTTGCCTGCCGTCTTTTTTTTTTGCGGCCGGAAGTGGAGTGTGCTACCATCGCAAGATGGATGGTACCCCATTGACAACAACTTTCAAAGTGCATCGATCTCGAGTTGCCGAAAGATGGTGAGTGATCTGGATTGGATGAAGACATTTTATGGACAGCTTTTGAGGGTAGTTATGTGTGTGTGTGTGTGTGTGTGTGTGTGTGTGTGTGTGTGTGTGTGTGTGTGTGTGTGTGTGTGTGTGTGTGTGTGTGTGAGAATGCAATTTTTTCTCCTGCTCTTGTGCCGGCTCTTCAAACAATGCTACAAAAAAGCTTCTCTCTGGAGCCCATCGTTGTGCACTGAAAAATGTGCTTAGCAAATGCAACTTTGATGGCACTCATCAATTGCGGAACATTTTCTCTTTTCAAATGTATTCATAACGCTTCGAAGCGGTTGAGGGAGTCTATTGATATCGGTTACAATTATCTTTATTCGTTTATCGAGTACAGAAGAGAACGCTTTTGCAAAGTGTTCGACATCACTTGTTGGAGTGTTGGACACAAGAGGGTGTAAATGTTTGATAAAAGCAATTCAATCACTTTTTTACAAGGATACTTTCAACATGTTATTTAGCTGTATGAACCGTTTCTGTGATGACGACAGTTAAGATAGTTGGAATTTAAAACAAACAGATTCTTAGTAAGGTGTATTAATGACATGGTCAAACAATAAAGTTTTCCCCAGCTACTAGTTGAGTTTTGAACATTTTAGAATGCTTCTTTATTTTGAACTGGCATTTAAGAGCGGCAACCCTGGACATCCAGCGTCTATCATGTCCAGTGTTGAACCTTGGGGTAATTTTACATTTTGGTCAGCGTTTATTTTTTGCATTTTACCGGTTTTTAACACCGGTAAATATTGGATTATTTCAGTTGAACGGACATTTTTAATGCCTTTTTCTCCCTTATATTAAAAACCGTTCTCAAAAGTTTATGCAATACAAACTATGCCTTATGCGCTTCATAAAATCATAACATCTTAAATCATTTGATTACTTACTTTTGTCCCAAATAACTTTGAGATTTAGAAGGCGTGTCGAATATAAAAGTTGAATACGAGATTAATCAAAACATACTTGACCGCTACTTTAGGCTTCCTTTTAATTAGCTGTAATAGAAGGTTGACAACTAAGGTTTGATAAAAAATGAACTCGAACTAGTTTATGCATAATACGGCCGAAAACACCTTGGAAAGATATGTAAACAAGATTGAGTGGATACACAACAAAACGCGTAACAGATTATCAATGATCGTGCTGGAACATTAACGTATTTTTGTATGAATACGTCTGAGGCATGGACATATGCTCGCCTCATGTTTGTATATATGATGGTACACTAATAATAACTGATTCTGAAGATAAATATTTCCTACTAACAACTATAATCAACTAATAACGGCCGTTTGGGTAACGTTGTAAAAAGAATGCTTTTTGCAGCACCTTTTCGTAAGCAGGAAAACATTTTCGCGTTTTCTGGTGTATTCTATGTTCCGTATTTAAGATACAATCTATTGAGATCACTTGAATGCATCCTTGCTTGCTGGTAACATGCCCATTTGCATATTAAATTTCCTTTAGATACCGCTCCATCGTAACCTGGTAATGGGTAACAATGTCTTCCAACATGCAAAGAGTAACATTTTCTGTTGCAAAATTGAAAAGCGTACCCGGGAAAATATCGTTTTTACTATTTTTTTTTCCAGAAATCGAAAATAACCGAAATGGTACATCTCTGATCATGACAATGACAAAACGAGATTCAGCAAAACGCACATCAAATCAAATTGTCATTTGTACGGCTAAAGCACTCCGTCACCCCGTAAATTCCACCAATACAACTTCAATTATTTATATCAAGTGAACTGTTCATCCGGAATGTGTAAGCAAACACAGCAAACAATAAAAGCATCGCCATTTCATGTGTTTTTTCCGTCATTTGATTGATTCTTCATCCATTATTCATTTCATCAATCCACGGGCCAATCGTTTCACAGCTAACTAGCTTACTCAAAAAAATACCAACCAATTTCATTGTACCTTCCGCGGAAAGTAATTTGATTAAAAAAAAAAACACACACACACACACGCACCACTAAAGCCCACTACAAAGGGGCATATTTGGGGTTTTCAAATTCCTCCCGCCCGATGCAGCATATTCCGAACCCCATTCATCGCATCCGCCGTCATTCAAAGCCGTGTTCGTTTATTTACACCATTGGTCCGGTTTATTTGTGCAGTCATTAGCTTTCGCGTGCGTAGCCCATTTCGTGGTGAGCAATAAATTTGCCACCGCTGAATTGTGAAATAGGACGTATCGTTCCAGCATACTTTGAAGGTAATTTTGATTTGTGCAACGCAAAAACAAAACAGCAAAACCAAAACATCACCTTGACATTTTGGAGTGTTTGTTTGCTTGCTGAATGCGGGGATCCGTCATGGTTTCTTCGAAAGTACCCCTTCAAGTATGCAACTGTGCCATCAAAAGCTGCCTGCACCTTCCCTTCCTTCATTGCAACGAACGGTTCATAATGCACTGGTGGGTTTCGGTGCGCGTACGCGTCTCATTTCTTTTCACGGTGAGTTGTCGAGGTTGCCAAAGTTTTGAGGCTGGCCTTCCCCTTTGAAGGCATTATCTACACAAGCAGCGCTGTGCTGAATGTACGATACAACTTCTGCAGCAAGAAACGCTTCACGTCCCTTCCGTCAACGTCGCTGTGCCGCTGCTGCACTAGATGGATGGAAGCATATTTTAAGCCCTTAAGCGTGCCGGCAAGCATGAAGCGGAAAATCTGTCCAAACAAGTTTTTCGTGAAGCTGCACCCCTCCCGAGCCGTGCATACGATCTACTATGGAGCAGCGTGGATCTACCAGACCGTAAGACGTCCGCTCGGCAAAAAGGAAAAGCGTGCGCGCCTGGACGCGTGCATCTTGACCAGCAAACGAATTCCCACCGCCTGTCCGGTGACCTCCGCTCCACAGCAGAAGCGGGAAAGCGCGAGTGCACGAGGCGAAACAATTCGAACAATGCTCGCTTGCTGCAAGTTTTGCTGCTCGACCCGGAAGTGCACGGACGTACGCTTTTGGCTCACCGAACCGGCCCGGCGAGGGCACGTTTACACTCGCACGGCAGCCGTGTATGCGAGTGTGCGAAGTCTTCAAAAGCAAACTACACAGCAACAGCACAAGCTGCCCCGGATGCAAAAGTATGCTGGGTTTTGGTGCACGGGGCCAAAGCCCCAGGTGGAAGCAGGGGACCGTGTTCCGGTGCATTCCGGTGCAAACAACCGGTGTACGGGGGCAAAGATCGTCCCAAGAACGAAGGTAAGTTGAACGATTGCCAGTTGGCGTGGGGATGGAGCGGTTTTGCTATGTTTGTTTGTGTGTGTGTGTGTGTTGTTTCTTCAAGAAGAACATGAGCTATGTTTGGCAGCAGTGAAACACAACAACAAGGCAGCTGTACAGCGAATTAAGCTTAGCGTGAAATATGCTCATCGAAAACTATGCCATGTGTTGTGCGAACTTTGCGAATGCTTTTATTTGACAGCCAATGATAAGCGCAGGCAGCGAAATAATCGCGCCAGGTGTTTATTAATCGTCCTTGTTTAGTATCGTTTGATGTGGAATGACGTCGAATTTGCACACAACTATTGGTTTCTATTGACTATCACCTCAAGGCTCCACAATTTGGAAATATTATAACAGTATCAATTGGGTTTACATTATATAGTTTGCAATGCTGAAGAAAAAAAAGGTGGCAAAACAAAGTAATGTTGTACTTAGTACAAAAAGGACGAAATCTTCAACCAAAACCGTATTTTACAGAGTTTTTTTTTTTAAATTACAATGCAAGAAGTTGGAAACTTTCTTTTCCCATTTTTTTTATTTTTTTGAATTGGAATGAAGTCTCCTTCCTGTGGCTCCTTTTTTTCGGAGTCTGTTTTTGTGGCCAATGTGGCCAAGTGCACTTTCGATAGCGCAAGGAAACAAAGCCAAATTGAAAAGAATGCGTTTTTCTTGCGGCTTTTTCTTTTAACGCGTGACAGCGCTTTGAAGCGTAGCTCTCACCGTGGTGCCTTTCGTTTTTCTTGGAAAGTTTTATTTGCTTTGTTTCATTTTCTTTGTAGTTCTCGTTGGCACAGTGCTGCGGACAAAACTGGTTATCATGCTGTGTGTGTATGCGTTCGTTTTACTGAATAGTTTACAAGCTTGAATGGAAAAGAAGTCCAAGAAATGGAAACGAATGAGATAAGGCATATTGAATAGTTTAGGAATATTTTTCAAAAATAAATAAATATGTTCTATTTGAACATCATGTTTTTTTTCAAAATATCATTGAACTCAAGAGTAATTAACTAAAAAAACAGAAATGAAATCAAACGATTCTGTTGGCCGTTGGCGGTTCAAAATAATTGTTCAAAACACTCATTTTTACAGCAAAACGTTTACCAAGCTGTGTCACCGCAGTGAAGCTGTACATCTTAACTTAATATAACACAGTCCCCAACAAACCAGTCCCTCCAAGGAAGGGAATACAAGCGACCACAGCCAGCGTATTGCGCGCTCTCCCAAGAACGGGCAAAACAACACACAGTGAACAGTGAACAGTACAAAATGCTTTACACCGCGCCCGCGGGCGTTGCCGTTTCTTCCCGGAAGCAGCTCGATTCGCGGTGGAGCCCGCGAAACACCACAAAAGACAATAAGTGCAGCGATGCAGCTGCTGACGAGCTTGGAAACGTCGTTTGCACCAACCCGGGTCAAGCCCAAGCCTTGGCCAGCCCAGGCGTGCAACGAACAATGACAACCAAATGCATTGTTGCCATCGAAGATTACACAGTGGAAAGGATGCCGTGAGCAGAGGGAAATAAAAACGGGTCATGGAAGTGGACCCCGACCCTGTCAGCGATTGGACCCTGGAAGCGATTGAAATAATGAAAGCAATAAGCGCAGATAGCTGGCGAAAACTTCTAACCGCTTCGCGCAGCTCGGTGTGGATGGCCGTTTGACAACACTCCCTCGGGGGAGGGTGGGTAGGTATCTTTTCTTGCTTTTTCGATTTGGTTTTCTACCCATCACTTCCAAGCCCTTGGGATGGCGGTTTGGTGAGTGCTGCAGTGAGCGATTCTAGGTGGGAAAAGTGTAAGGAAAGCCAGCCGAACAGAAGATTTCCCGATTTTGTTCACGGTGGTTTCGTTGAATAAGAATGGCGCACAAAGCCCCACAAGGTGGTAAAAATCAACCGAGGGACATTGTTGCACGATAACAACGCTTTTGCATGGCGTTCTCTCCACGGTTTCATTTAAGCTTCATTACGTAGTGAGGGGATATTTCCAGTAAAAGTATGATTTAATTACACAGACTTGTATGGAGGTTGTTTGAGTGAGTATAATATTGGTTCTAATATATTAGTTTGTTGTTGATTAACTTCACTTGCAATATATATTTCATTTATTCTTCGCACAATAAATGCTACTGCTAAGGAATGTCAACATAACATCTACCCAAAGGATTTATATTTACCTTTACACTACCACATTACCATTATCACCGAACGTTTTTGATCGACAGCAACGAACAATGCAAATTGTAACTGGAATAGTTGCTTTGTTCTCGCCATTGTTTTGCTTCTGAAACGCTTTTATTAGATTTGTTCTCATTTCCGCGTTAGAAAAGAAGGGTTAATTAATTGCATTTTTGTTCTGTCAGGCACCGCCAGAAGTAATTTAAAACATCAACAAGAAAACCAATCTAAAAGGCTTTCTATAAAGGCAGTGACAGGGCTGGACAAGATTACTTTCATTTCGCTAAACTAAACTCTTTACAATTGTACCATTTAGATATAGTTTACAACATTGACTGATACTTGACCTTACAGAAAGAAAAAAGCACATGGATCTCTGTTAAAATGGATGAAAAAACCAGGATTTCAAAGAGAGAGAGTAACCATATACAATCATCATGACAATAGAAATTTAAAAATAAAAATAAATACATTTATACTTGATAACTATGAATAGGGCCGGTCAGGTAGTACAATCGTCAACTCGTTCGATTTAACAACATGTCCGTCATGGGTTCAAGTGCTGCCATACGTACGACTGACTATCCTGCTATGTGTAATCAGTAAGACACTTAAATCTAAGCCCAGTAGTGTGGTATAGGCAGGCCTTGACCGACTATGTTTGTTGTGCCAAAGAAAAAGAATTTTGATATTATATGGTGAAGGTATTTTGGTCTTATATCGACAGCAAGAATAAATATAATTCGGAAAATGTATTTCAAGAGCCTAACGCGCATTTTGCAGATGATTTTAGTTGATGGAATAAAAATATCAATTTTCCCATTAATTTCCTGATTAAAGCATTTTGAATTGTTTTTTATCCTATTATCCGTAGGCAAGATAATGTATAACCAAAATACTTTAAAATGATTTTTTTTCTTAAAAACACATACCATTACTACAAGCCATTCAATGTGCAAAAACCAACCCAGTTTTAAGCTGATCACAATTGCAAGATAACAAGCGAAAAATGGAAGCTTTCTGTGTAAACCTTTCATCTAATATAATCTGTTTTCTTTCCCCCTGCACACTTTAGCACACTTGTACAAAGTGCTTCTCTCGTGGAGAAAGGTTGGTGGATGGAGCCACTGCCTCTCCGTGAGCAATTTAACCACATCCAAACGAAAACGCATGTATCTCAGACCGGTCCAGAAAAAAGTATCATCAAACCGCTTGAAGGCATCCTTCTCGTACGCAGCCAGTACGATTCACACATACCCCATAGGGTATGTGTGAGTGCCTGGGCAAAAAAATCACTTTTTGCTTCTCGATTGTCGACCAGCTTGCCGGCCAGTACCGGTTCGCTCCGATTGATGCTGCACCACATGCTTCTCACCGTTACCATTTCGCTGCCAATTGCAAACTGGCACCAGGCGGCTCCATCCAATTCCTAGAATAGTTCACCCGTTCACCCATTCTGAACCACTGCAGTTGTGCAGCCTTTCAAACGAGCCGTTTGGGAATCGGGGCTTTTTTCCTGATTTCCTTTCGCCAGTTACTGCTGCAGGGCACCTCTCACTCGAACAACTCAGACACAACAAAAAAAACCTACCACTTCCGTTCCATTCCAAGCTGACGATTGGATTGACTTCATCGGTAGAGCAAAACCCCCAGTTGGAAATGGTCCCAGTCACATGCAAAATCCTACCAACATGGCGCTCAGCACAGAGCAGTCCAACAGGAGGGGGGGAAAGAAGGCGCGGATGAATTTTTATTTTGCATTTTGAATGTAAAAGTATGCAATCCGATAAGTATGGTAACGAGCTGCCCATTAGTGGCGATTCAATTTCAGATACAAACGTTTAACCGAATCAACATATGCACCGTTTCCGGTGGGAAAAGAAACGGGTGCGACAACTTGCTTCTATCCCGCAGTGGGCGCCCAGCCTGCGGGCAGGTCCAACCTGTCAAACAGTGCTGCAGAAATTAATGCGAGTTTTGGGAATTTCCGTAAAACAGACAAAATAGAAAAAAACAAATATTTGAAAATGAGTTTTGGAAAGCATAAAGGATGAGCACAAAATTGAGAAATATTCACATTTATCATGTAACGCACCCTTTTTGGGTAGGAGATTGAAAATGAAATCACAAAATAGCATCTTTCCATAGCCGCTCGCTTAAATTGGCGGACGGTTGTGTTTGAAATTATCGCCAATACACCAGCGACCAAACAGAAACCTAACCTAATAATTGTGTTGTTACGCGTCGACCCCACCGTGTGCACCAAATGTGATTGCATTCATTCAAAATAAACAATCACGCCAATGCCCTACCAGGCCGCTCCCTTTCGAGGCTTCAGTCCACTTTCGCGGTACTGATGTATGACCCTTTGCACAAAGGAGTAGACCATGTACAATTCCAACAACCTTCCAACACTGCAGCTGGAATGAAGGTTTGAAATGCATTTCACCACCCTCACAACTGACTCCTCTCGTGGCGGTACGCATCACGAAGCCTGTTTGCTTTTATTTATTTATGCATTTAAGCATTTTATTGTTTGAAAAGTTTAGAGATCAGCAAATAAATTACCTGCTTACCGGGGTTGCGCCCTGCGTCTACCGGTTGCAGTGCGCATTGCACTCCCTTTTCGCCGTTGACAGATTTGCACAGGTAAGCAACGATTCCCGCCCGTTCGGTGGCAAGCACAGCCCAGTGTGTGTGTGTGTGTTGTGCTTTGTTACTAAATTGGCGAGCGATACAGAAGCGAGGGGAAAGAAGAAATGGAAGGATTAAAATCACATTTTGTGCAGACAGAACGGGAGTGAAAGCGTAACACCCAACTACTACCCCGTTACTGCCGTACGCTGGTTCAAAGCAAGCACGAGTTTGGTGCCGCCCAGTAACAGTGTACAACAAACGGTGGTTGGAAGTCGGTTCAAGTCGTTCGATCGGGTGAGCGGAAAGGGTGAGGTGAAGGGAATGTGGATGTTTAACGGAAAATAATTGCCTTCAGCCATTTTATCTGACGAGGGGACTAGGGTTTCCGTGTGGTAAATTGTTTCGATTCAAACGGAGGCGATTGTTTTTTTTCTCTTTCAGGTGACTGTAAACATTATTATTACAATTTTGCTTTTTAATAGTTGGTTTCAAGTGCTGGGTGGAGCAAGCTAGTAAGCTGAGTATGCATCGAATATAAAGTGATTGTTGGAGAAAGGACCCAGAAGGTGTTGTTATGCACAAGTGCACGCAGGTGTGGTAGCGTATAATTTACTTTAAAATAATTTATGGATTTTGCTTGAGCGTTACTTAAAAATAATAACACGTTGATGTGACACGAACATGATGGCTTTACCTTGATATTTAAGTAAGTTCGTAATAGCATGCATACTGTTTAATATATTTACATGGATAAATTTTAGTTTTAGACGACATGTTAACATCATTAAAAGTGAATAGGTAGTTAAATTAATTTATGCTTGCATATTACTATACTAAATCTTCACACTCATTTCAATTTTGTATATAATTGTAATGAAAAACATAGACAAAAATTAAACAATGCATAACAACGTAAAATAACTGAACCCACTGATGGTATTTTTTCTTAGAAAAAGTTTTAATGGCACATTTTAAAAATAGTTTTATTGATTTTCAAGAAAGTCGTTTTATTTACCCACCACATTAACAGCCAAAAAGACGATAAATTTGATCTTTTACATAAAAATAGGAGTTTATTGTTAAGTTTGTTAAGATATTTTTTTCCCCATTTTATCAAATTATCTAAATATCATACTTATTTCAGAACTGTTCGAAAACCGAACTTCAACTAAACCTTTGATTTTCTTTTAAAATACCAATCCCTCGATATTCTATATAGTCCAAAATATAATTATTATTTTTTTAAAAATCGTACTATTATTTAAATGTTTCCGCAAAACCATGATTTGGATCGATGTAACGAAAATAAATTAATTTTAAAGCGTGGTTTCATTCGTGGTTTTTGTTCTTGTGTTTTTGAACCATCAACTATTGATGCATTTCAACAATAGCAAACACATATCATTCGATGAAACCACAAGCATTCCTAGCCGCATAGCACCAGTACACATAACCCTATATTTTCCCTATTTTCTATGCAAAACTAATTTACATCCATCCAGTGCATAATGTAATCCCTCCAGTTTTCCATAACATACCACAGCAACAAAACTCTTCATTAATAATCCCGACGGGTTCGAGGATCTAATCAGTTGCATTTCGAATCGACCCCAGCTTTTACGACGAAAATTATCAACACGCCCGGTAATTGAGATGCATGCCTTGTCCGGTTATTCAATTCCAAAGGCAGCTGCCTGCCACAACCGCCACCACTATAAACAGCTCTGCCTTTGAGTTCGAATTGAAATTATTGCAATTCTCATAATCAGTATATCAAACACGATTCATTGGTCTCGTACAGGGTTCGATGAACAAGCCAACATCTCTCGCATCCCGTTCCGAGTGGGGGAATACCGGTAGGCATCGGTAGGGGCCGGCGTTTTATGTCCTGGATTGTGTCTCGTTACCAACAATGCTGACGGTTAGGTACAGCTCCAGCCGATCCAACCCCGACAGTGGCCGAACAAATCGGTCGCCACATAAATCAATTGATAATCGACCCCGCGAACCCGATCGATCGTGTTAGTACCCGGATTTTCGATCCGAAAACGATGAGTAAAAAGGGGGCAAGCGTAAATGATTTACGCGCACTAGCCCACAACAACCGCGGAACCAAACAAGAGCATTACACATACACACACACACACATAGGTACAAAAAATGAACCTATTTGCCCTTCCTAATGTGGGGAAAATCGCTGCCGGCGCAGGGATGTGGAAGGGAGCGGATAAAAACATGATTTTTGCCAAACACACAACACCGAACGGAACGAACGACTGCACGGAAAGGCACGACTAACCAGCCGCACTTGTAGTCATTAGTTGAAACTGTCATCCATCATCATAAATCTCCATCCATCGAAAAGGTTGCACTGTTTGGCTGGTGCACGTGCGCCGGGGGTTTGGAAAATTCACAGCTCACTACGCAAATACGTTGCGCCCTTGATGCCACGACGCTCCAAGCGAAGTCCGCCGTGGTTGAGTTAAAATTAGTGCTTCCACAAATAAATTTCACATACCCCATTCCCACTAAAGCCGCCCGTACATCTCTTCCTCGTCCCTTGGAATAAAAAAGAAACCCGATGTTTACAAACTCCCCGGACCCGGAAAAATATCAAAACACAGCGCTAAACGTTTGGCGAGTCCCGCCCTTTGACTGAGTGGTGCGAGAAGCGATCATTAATTTCTCAAATCTTGTTAATCTTCAAAATAGTGCCATCCAACCGCGCGGCCGGAGCACGTGCATTCCATCCGCCTTCGGCAACGTGAACCATGCAACGCAAAATACCATCCGTGACTGTGGATTTATAGCACCCAGCGACGGATGACGTTGGGATGCGTAACTAAAAATAAATAAACCCTATGATCAGTGGGGAACGCAGCCCAAGAGCGTGATTTAAATGTTGCGTTGAAAAAGGTGCTCCGTTCTTTGCTCGAGCAATAGAGCATCCGGCTCATTAACCCACCGTGAAGCCGTGACCGACTGACGGGGATTTCCCCTAATGAGTCGCGCGGAATTTAATGAACTGCACATGTCCGTCCCATGTGTGTGTCAGAGTGTGCGCTAGCTGATCAAACGGAACCGTGTTGCGTGTGAGTGTGAATTGAGCGAATCCGACCAAATTGCAGACCAGCTTTGATACCCGAAGTAGTGTTGCTTTAATGGCCGCTCCAGATTATGGTGAGATGGATTGTGCAGCAAAATGATGGGAGATTTGGTGGGATTTGGATGAGACTATTTTTAAATGAACCCAACAGGAGTAAAGCAAAACAGGGAAATTTCTAAATGTTTTATTTACATCTGGATTTAATTTATTTGTTTTTTTTTTCACTAAAACTTTTTATCGTAGATGAAATAGCCATTCAAACAGTTAAACAGACACTTGTGTTTTGAACTTATTAACACTCATTTTCATCAATATCCTCTATAATTAACATTCTAATAATTTTCTTAATACGCATATAGAACAACCATTCTCATTTTACTATTAATTGGTTCTCTGTATATTTATTAATTATTCTCGGGTTAATTATATGTTGCCGTGGTAATAACAATTATGATTTTCATTCTCTTGCATAGTAAATAACATTAAAAAATGAATTTTTAAAGCTTAATTTTCTAATTAGTAGTAAATAACCGGCAAAAGGATATTTTCACTGTTTGAAAAAGTACCTCTTTTTAAATCTCAATAGAACTAATTTTCCTTTTTGGCTTATAAATGCTTACAAGGATTTTTTTATTTATCATCGACAAAAAATTATCGTGGAATTAAAATGTTTGCAATTCTTTCTCATTGAACTTATCATACTATAAACAGAAATGTTTTACATCAATTTACTGTAATACTTGTAAAACACTTTTTTTAAACATCCATCAAATTTCTACGAATAACGTTTCATAGTTAAACACGAAACCAGTAGCTGCTACAAACATTTTAAAATGCACGGAAATCGACATCCCCTTTCAAATGCAAATAGCTCCGTCTGGATGCAAACGAATCTCCTCCACATTTCCGCGCATCCCTTTCTCTCCACCGTTTCAAATCGCATGCACAGTGATAGAAGAACAAAAGTGCGAGACGTGAAGCCGTACAACTCACCAACCAATCAACGATGACGCCGACGGCGCAATCCCTACTAACTTTTATTCATTTTAATTAGCAAAGAAATGCTTCATCGCAAAACAATCGATGCAAAGCGTTGGAGTTTTAATTACAGGAACCGCACAGTCCATGAAGAATGAAAAGGCACTCTCAGCGGTGGTGCAGGAGCTGATTGCTGCCCGGTGCATTGCCACACTGTCCCTGAAAGACCGTAGATTGTTTTTGTTTAGCTAATGAGCTTGTCTGCTTTATTTAATTTACCACCCGAAACCAATGGAAAGAGAAAACGCACCAAAATTGAACGATGGAAACGATGCTCTGACGGCGTAGCATGCATACCTCGTTGTAATCTGTTTTTATCCACAGTCTTAATTTTTATTTCGTTTATTGCGTTATCTTATTTTGCACTGCCGGCACAAACTTTCCAGACACTCACTCTGGTAGGTGTAGCTCTTGAAGCGTTTTTTTTTACGAATGTAAAATGTTGAAAACATTCCTCAACACCCTAGCGGGAGTATTGGTGTGGTTTCAAAGCCCTTGGCAAGAAATTTCATCGATTGGCAAGCAGCATTCCAGCACAACACACACAAAAATTCATTCAATTTATTTGCTTCCATCAGGCCGGTGTACCAGTGCGTTCAATTTGCTACATTTTATTGTTCGTTAATGGCGTGCGGCAAACGATCGATTTCAAAAACGCCGGTTAGATCAGGCAACGAGGCTGTAATGTGTATCGCTGCTCGAACAGAAACACCGCTCGGCCGTAAGTGGTGCTATGCAAATGGAGCTTTATGGCTCGTCTGGTGAAAATTTATACTACCGAGCTGGTTTTAATGTTTTACGAGATAACGCTCCACGGCTAAGGTCAGCTCATGGTGAACCAGTGGCTGTCTTCTCGTGCCGTACGAGATAAGCCTCGAGAAACGTGTTTCCTACGCCCGAAAAACATCGATCGGTCGTTCCATGTTTCCATCATTATAAACATGGCGCACTCATAAATGACACAGGTATGGTAGTGCGAATGATCCAGGGCATGAGGCTTCATGAAGATGGTTAATTCATAAAATTAAAAATTCACAGCCTTGTTTTGCCACAAACAATGACCTGCCGAAATGGGAGCCCTCGATCAATGATAGCCGGAAAAGACAGGGTAGAAAAAAAGATCAAGAAAAAAATACAGTCAGCATAGTGTATTGCTACCGATGTCAAGATTTTAATGCCATTCCACAGTGGGCAACGGCCATACAAACGCCGGGATGAAATTCGATTCTTCGTGCTATTGCAATTTTTCTTCGTTCAATACAATTGCTCTTACTTTACAGGGAAATCCTATACTAAAATCATCAAGACAGCGAATAAAACTTAATAATTATCGCTCTCAACATTGCATTATTGCGTACCAGTTAACAGCATCAGTAATAATTGTTAGGAATTAAAATAAAGGCGGAATAAGTTTCTGATTGAAAAAGAATTTTTAAAGTATTACGCGCTCAAAAAGTTTTCATGGTTTGTTTGAAAAAGAGCTGATTCCTATCTTACGACCTTTTTTAAACTGTTTTTCCTCTCTTCAGCTTTGTTTTTTGTCTGCTTGTTTCAAATGCCCGTTTATGACAGGTAGTTGGATACTGGTGGTTTATGGCTCATACAACAACACGTCAAAATCGCTCGCGCTATTGTCAAGAAAAAGTTTAATAATTTTCGGGGTCGCAGATGGTCGCAGCTAATTTTAACGACAAAATGTAGGAAAAATGTTGATCTTTCCTATAATATACGACTCACGAGTGAAATCGAGTCGAATCATAAAAAAAATCACTCTCCAAAATGAAAATATCCAAAAATTCAGCAGTGATGTTTGGTTTTCAATGATTTATGAACTTTAAAAACA
>AXCO02004765.1:0-19773 GCA_000473525.2 Anopheles melas | reverse complement strand
AAACAACAAAACGTGTCCTAGCTCACGGCGGCCCCGAAGGTGTCACAAAACCGGCGCGCACACCAAGCTTGCTATTCTACCAAGCGACCAGGGAAATTTAACGAACAGAACCACGCACACACACACACTCGGAGAGTCGAAAAATAAGAGCGCCACCGACAAAAACACTTCACCCGAAAAAATCAAAAAAATCACGCACTTGTGTCGCTGGTTGTGCTGGGGAAGAGGAATTTTCTGAAATCCGTAGGCGATTGTTGGTGACCTGTCACGTACATATACACACGCACACCCACTCCGGTCGGAACCGTTGCTGCAAACGTCGTCGTCGTCGTTTGTCGGCTTTCCGCCTCTCAAGGCGCGAGCTAGACGGAACCGGCACCGACACGCGTGTACAATGCTTGCTCGGCCGCGCACTATCGTCAACTGCGGATCGTGTCCGCGCGGTCGCACGAATTTGGTGTAAGCGGGCGAAAAAGCGGGCATGCCGTCCGAAACCGTCCATGCATCCGTGACGTCACACAACGCGGACGCGCTGAGATGAGGAAGAAAGTGTTTGCGAGATCGTGCCACCGGCGGAGAGTGCGAACTGCGAACGATACGGTGAGTGAGAGCATTTTCCTTGCTTGAGTTTTCCCTCCAACCCATGCCATGCCGATCGGTGACGACACACACACGCGCGCGTACGAGGAAATGGGTTCAGATGTGAGGTTTGAGCGTGAGATTGGCGAGAGCGTAATCGCCCAAGAACAAGCAAGCGAGCAATCTGTGCCCTCCCCACACCAAACCTCCATTGTCCCAGGCCGATGGGAAAGTAGACCACCACCACCATCGCAGGCGAGTGGAAATTATCGATGACGACAAATGTGTTTACATTCACACACACACACACACACATGTTCCCGTTTTCCCTTGCGCTGGTTTTCCGCCAGCCCGAGACAGGGAGGGGGCACAAATCAAACAACAGCGTGTTTGCGAACAATTTGAAGGTAAACAATGTTCCGATTTTCCTCTCCCAAACCCCCCAGCACTCCCATTTCCACCACCCAGCTGGACCATCATTGGTGGTGGAAAAAAACGTTTGCTTTCTGATCGGTTGGTCTGTTCGGGACGATCTTCTTCCTGCTTGTCAAACAGCGTGTTTTGACATGTGGGTAAACTAACACCCGTTGGACGATGTACTAAGACACTGACTGTGTGGCTAACGCGAACAAATAAGCAACAAATGGCGGGCTAGGAGGGAAAACACAGGGAAAACACAGGGAAAGTAACATTGTTTTTAATTGTTTTTGGTGCGAGAAGTTTGCAAACAATCGCAGGCTTAAAGATCGATTAATGTGGGGTGGTTTAATTTGATAAAGGGAATTAGTAATAGAAGGTTGACATTTGAAATTTTCATTAGAGTTTTTTGTTCAAGACACTTTAATAAGAATTTTATCAAATTCTTATTATGGCTTCTTGTAAGAGATAATCTTTGCACACAATTGGAAAATATAAGCATACTAATTCACAAACAGAATCCAGTATATTAAAAGATAGCTATCAATGCTACTAATCCAGATAGTTCCCATTTCCAATGCCGTCTGAATAAAACTGACCCAAATTCGAAGACCTTTCTCTATCGCTGTTATCATTGTGTTTAGCCCCTTCTCACCCACTAACCAAAACCACTTCCTCATATGTTTTGCATAATCAGACCGTTTACAGTCCCCGCCTGGGAGCCTTACTGCAACTGTCACCGATTTTTCATCACATTATGCAGTCTTCTCTCTCTTGCCCCTCAAGACATAGTCCGACACATGACAAAACAGACATGATAAATAGCACGCCGGCATTTCTTTAAAGCACTTCTACCACAAAGCGAGCTCCCTCTTTCTTTAGGGCCTGTTTTAAAGCCACACTTTCTTCACGAAACCAGACCGCACTCCGGACGGCTGCATTCTTCCGTTCCATTCGACCGAAAACGGACGATTTCACGATCCGGCTTGCATGCAGATCATGTCACCGTTTCCGAAACAACTGCACAATCTCCAGTTTCCAATCGGCGTAACACGAGAACGTTGTTGTGCATCGGCCACTGTTTGTCCAGAACCAAAACCCCTCCCTGCTGGGGAGCTCATTTTCATTTCACAAGGCGCACGCACGCGGGCAGTATGTGGGAGTCGGTCAAGTCGTGAATTAAATATGACAGTATGAATTACCATTTCTAGCTATGTTCATCCGGAGAGCAGGAGAAACAGTGAGGAAAAGAGAGAGAGAGAGAGAGTGTTGGGAAGAAAAATACAAAATGCAAAAATAAACGAACCGTTCAACGGAATACGCCCACTGCACCCCCGTATACCAGCAGAGGGGAGGGGGGGCGGTCTGTATGTGTATCACACCAAGACTTTGGACTTTCGCGTTCTTTTACACCACGCGGCATGCATCAGGCGGACAGGCCCCGGTTCCGCCGTACACTACTTTGCTCCATAAATCACCGAACAACTCTTGGACTTGGACGGTCGAAGCGCGGGTGTGTGTGTGTGTGTTCGAGTGTGCACAAGGGCAGAAACCGGCTAGCCGGCGCACAGACAGTAGTAAAATTAATCGATTGGACGGCAGTGAGCCGTAATCTTAAATTATCCGGAAATCATAGATGGATGGATAGATGGATGGGAGTTTAATTTGCTTAATCGATTCCGCTCGCTCGCACCGCGCCATCTGCCGGGAAAGGGGGGGAAATGCATTAAGTGGACTCGAGTGTCGACGCGGGGAAGAAAGTATATGCACCGGGGTGGGACAGTTGATTGACGGTTGCAAATAACGTTCCTTCCTATGACGCATGCACCTGCCCCTGGCTGCTCAGGAATGTCCCTCACAGTGGGTCACAGTGCTGCAACATTTGGAGTACATTAGTGTGGAGCACAGCGGAGATGCGCTCCAAGACACGTGTGTCTTGTCTGGCGATCGTTTTCAGGATGTTTCCTGCACAACATCTTCATCGCCAGGTCGGGATGGTCGTTAATGATCGTTTTCGCTCGGAATTTTCTCCCAGCGCGCTCAGGTCATATGGTGACATTAATTTTCTGGTAAAACAACACACCCAGAGACACTGTCTGCAGCATCACGATCACTGCTGGCGCACTGGAAACTCAATAATCACACTTCCATCCCACACACCGACAACACAGACAGCAACTGCACAAAGAGCTCCACGAACACACGAAACCTGGGGGAATCTGGGGTTCCAACCCGCCCAAACGTTCGGAAGCTGTTGACAGAAATGCCATCAATTTTCGACCGTTATAGCGAGAGTTTTCCTCCTCCCTCTTTCCATTCACGACATTTCCACGAAAATTACATTTTCCTCTGTTTTGTTGCTTCCTTTCGCTTACACTTTTAACTTAATTTTAGCACACACACATACAACACACTGTACCCAACGCGCAGCTTAATCGATCACCACCGATCGCAGTGATGCCAGAACTGCTCTGATCGTGCAAAAATTCTCTCTCACCCCTGCCCAGCTGAATAGAAACACTTTATCGCGTCGGACTCGTCGGACAGGTTTTTTTTTTAATTTTCTGTGTGCACGGTTTGCTTACGCTTATACGCGGGATGTTTTCGCTTCCAAAGCGATTCCACCGATCGCGCCACCAACACTCGCACGCGGGCCCGCTCAACGCTGATCGAGCGAGTTCAACAACACCGTCACAACTGACGGACGGTCGGCAAGCCCACCGCCAACAGAAGCCTTACTCTTGTTCGGACCTTACGGGCTCCCGGGAGAGACCCGCCAGAACGTTATGGCCGAGGAATGTGTGCAGGGGTTTGGAAGCAGAGGGAGCAGGAAGAGTAGGGGGTTTCACGCCACCAAGCCGTTCGGGAAGCGTACCATAACCGGTTGTTGTTGGAGAGAGGAACCTTTAGGGGCGAGAGAGATCAAGAGGGAAATATGCCTTCGGAGCAACTCGAAAGTCCCCACGTGGTGAGATGGTTCGTGAGTGGGCCTTTGGGCCTTTGCGCGTTGCATCACTGAACACTCACCAGGTGTGAGTGACTCAGGTGAAAAAGAGTGCCCGCACAGTAATCAACGTCCATGTCTAAACGCATCGAATGACGGCATGGAGGTTTACGCTCCCCTCGTTCGCTTTGTGGTCTTTACTTTCTGGAAGCGAAACAACGCAACCAAAGGGAGGAGTTTTTTTTACACGCAAGGACCTCATCAGTGAGGGCATAACAGAGGGGTTCGAATAATGTCACAAAAAAACACTTCACCAGGGAATTTTGAAAGACAAGGGGGAGGGGGGGTGATTCCAAAGCGTAGACATATGTGGAAAGGGTTGGTTTCGTTCATTCACCTGTTTTCCAGGTCAATCGACGGCAGCACGTGCAGTGAGGGCTCTGTTTGCTGTCGGCGTAGTAAACAGTGTGTGTGTGTGTGTGTGTGTGCAATAGAATAGCATGGGGGGAAAAGGTGAACAAAAAATCCATTATATTTCATAACACACAAACTCACACGCGCACCCGCGTGTTCATTATGCGTCCCTTTATACCTCAAGGAAGGTTGGGGCTGGAAAAGACCCTTCGATGGTTTTATTTTATATTTCTTATGCATTCTTGGCGATGGAGGACTGCAGGGATTTTCTTTTCCTGTATTTTGAACGTGTGTCTTAAACCATTTAGACATGCAAGAAATTTCCACCTATGATGACCTATTTCTTTATTCCCACAAGACGCGTAGACAATCATTCAAACCCAATCCATCAGCCCTGCTTGTATTGACTGTACAAGTAGAACCGTACGATAGTCATCAGTTGGCTCTTTCCCATTTACTGCGCCGAAACACGCGGTTCCATTTGCACCTGGAAGTTTCGCTGACAAATCCCCTCCTCCATTCCAGTGTGCACGAAACAACGACTCAATCTGCAACCTTCCCACTCCCATCCGCCTTCGTTTAATATCGACTAATCAGACAAATGGATATGCCGCGAATCTTCATCAAGCGGTGGATTGATTTTTCCTACGAAATAGCTACGGAAAACATAGCCAAATTGCGGCGTGTTCTAATAATACCGCAGACCCAACAGCGAGGATGTGTATACACACGCCGCACCTCCGGCAGTATGCAAGTAAATAAACCACACACAATCGATATCTACCGCTGAATGCTAAGCTGAAGACACATCGAAGACATCCAAGAAACCCATGCTCGTTCGGCACAGCTGTGCCAATAGTTCATCGCGAATAGCAACCGACACTCCCGCATTGCCGCATCGCCGCACACTCTGATGGAGACGCCCAATGCGCGATGCGGAAGGTGTGAAAAAAAGGATGATTTACTCGATTGGTTCCGAACGGTGCGCGGAAATTAAATTGCTTTCAACACAACAAAAAACAGCAACAACAAAATTACCCCTTCTGACTCACCGTGACCGTTGGCAAACTCCACGATTTTCTCCGAACTTCGCAGCAGACCAAAGTTGCTCCACAGGTTGTTGATGCGTTTGCCGAAGGAGCGCCGCTTGACGGGTTTGATCGCTGCCTTGGCGCGCCTTCGATCCTTGCCGCCGGTCTCGCTCCGGATGTCGTACCGATTGTCCCCGTGGTGGGGCAGCTGTATCGTTACGGTGCGGTGTACGGTCAGCGGCTGGATGGGAGCTTCCGGTACGCGGGGCAACACTAGCGACGATGGTTCACTTCCCGACTCGGGCGAGGCAATCGGTGCTTGCGGTGCCGGGTTGCGGGTCCACAGCGATTTGGGGCGAGTGTTCGGACCTTCGGTGCTCGGTTTCGACTGGTTGGTGCGGAAAAATAGACCCTTCAGGCTGGCCATAAAGCTGGCCGGCTTCGTCACCGACTTCGGGGACGGTTGCGGTGCGGTCGTCGTCTGATAAAGGTGCACCATATTTGCATGCAATCACACGTGTGTGGTGTGCACGAAAAGCGGGTGAGTAAGGGACAGACGATGTACACTTGCGCCTTAACAACTGTCACGCCATGAACGACACACACAAGTTCACTGAACTGTAAAATGCTAATTTCACCACTCCAATACTGCTAGTTGTACTTAAAAAAAAAACACACTTTCGATATGATTCCTTTACGATACACTCACTTAAGGCACTACTTTTGTGTCGCAATATTGCAATATCGTTTTGCTAGGTTATAGGGCTATTAACACACTGACGACGCATATAGCACTGTTTGAAGAGCACCCTTCTTCTTTGCACGCTCATAGCAAGCGCTCAACAACAAAGACGCCCAATGTTGTTCACTTCGCACCGTCAATTAGAACCAACGATGCTTGAACTTCCAACGCACACTCGATGTCACTGCTGCGTATTGCGACAACTATAGTTGGGCCTTCTAGCCGTTAGCCGACAATCGACGACAATGTGGTACACACAAACCCACCCGGCGCAACCACTGACTGGGCTGACCGAAACGCATGACGATACTACGGACCCTTCCAAGGTCTACTAATAAACACCGCACACCGATGCTTTACACAACGTCCATTCTTAAAAACGCTCCCGTATCATAGGACATGCTAATTACATTTATGGTTTCAAACCCACCACACAACGCAACACAACGCACACACACGGGTGAGTAGTGTGTTTGCTGGGTCGCTCTTCACCTAACCAAACAACTTCAAGCCGTCGCCATCGCGCATCGTCTCCATGGAACCGAAGCGCGCCAACTAACAATTGCCGGGAAATCGAAAAAAAAGCTACCAGAGTTTCCACGCAGAATCGATCGTTTTTTATGTAACTGCGGAGCCAGGAGCGGTTGGCTGTGGTCAACACCGTTTGGTTCTACCTCGAACGGTTGACTGATAGTGGGCTGGCGAAGGTTGTTCGCGTGGAGTCCCGCGGTATCCGCACGGAAGGTGTATTGCGCCGCCATATGGAGCAATGCACATGGTGGAGGTTGATTAATGATTTAATCGGCATCAAAGGTAAAACTTCTTTATGTACGTGCAAATCATCTTCATCTTCTTATTCCTCTGTTCTTTGCTTTTCTTTTCAATGTCTTATTTGTTGCTAATGTTTTTGTAAATAATTTTTTTTAAATGATTCTAGGTTTCATGATTACGTTAGGTTCACGTTAGGTTCCGGAATACAGCGATTAAATGAAGTATCCCTTAAGGATATCTTTTTTCTTCATCATCCCATTTGCTGCCCGATATGAAAAACGTGACTCGAAAAAAATCGAGTTTCAAATCACATTCATTTTACCCAAACGACATTTTCAAACCGTCAGCGATAGCGCCATCTACATTTCAATAGCGATACCATTATCTGAACAAACATTATTGAAACTACAGCAAATGGAAATACATTATTGATCTGTTATTTGCTGCGTTTGATTTGCCCCTTTTGTCAATTGTCAATTAGTTTAAAAACGATAGAAGAAATAACATAAAAATATGTTCCTTCAAATCCACCCAGCCCGCTGACAGCGTGTCAAGTGACGCGGTCCCGATTTGCTACTTGGGTACCCATCACCTTGACAGTGATGACAGCAGCAGAAAAAGCAATTTTTTGCATTTATTTTTTTGCTGAAAAAATCGAAGCGTTCTGACGAACCGGGAATCGCAATCTCGGGAAATATAATATATCCCCCCGCCCCACCCGTTCACATTTCGTGTCATATCCGTATCCGTTTCCAGCGGGGCGCATTTTAGCGAGCGACCCTCTGCATCGCGTGTGTATTTGTTTTACCCTACTGCGTGTGCCCGTTCCGCCCCCTAGCAAAAGGTTCCGCCGGGCTCGACGGACTCCGAAAGGAAAGGATACTGGAGACGAAGAGGAACGCATCTATCGCGTAGTAAAAGTGTATCGTTTGATAGCGTTTAGTTAGAAATCAAGAGAAAAAACACAAAATCGGCACAAACGGGACTATCTGCAGTGGTTGCAGTTTTTTTAGCTCCCCCCAACCAACTGGAGAAGTGCTTTCCCTAGTTTCTTCTTCGTTTTTTGTTGTTTTCTTTCCGTTTCACCATCGCCGCCACACCTCTCGGTCACCCCGCGAAAGGCGACGAACCCTTCCGTGACTGTAGAGAAAGAAAGAGAGAGAGATAGAGCGCGCTTGGGGGTTAAAGAAAATCAATGTTTTAGAAACAATTCCTTCCACGCAGTGTATAGTAGTGTGCACAACTACGTACGTGGGATTGTGAGACAAGCGCCGTAATCATTCATTATCGCACAGCGCCATCCTCATAAGCGAACCTCACTCGACCAAGGAAGACAACTCCAGACCTGCCTTCAGTGAAGATTGTCTTACATTTTTTATGTGCTGACCCCCCATGATGTTATGCTAATTTTGGCCATCATCACCACAGTTGAGTTGTCTCGGTTGTTGCAACGCGTTTATTTGCGCCGATATTTAGCAGATCCTGCACACACAGAACAGCAGCAGCAGCAGCAGCACCAGTCAGCTCCTTTATTGAACCATATATCATCGTCCTTGCTAGAGCGCCTTGAGTTCACCATGGAAACCACCGACCGAACCGTCTCTACCGTCGCTAGCGGCAGCAAGAAGTTGTAAGTTGTCCCTTTTTTTTTTTGATGCCGCAGTTTGCGATCCTAATGCCAACGTGCTCCATTCCTTTGCAGCGTATTTAATGCGGACGATAGTCAACATTCCTTCAAGACCACCGATAAGAACATCACAGTCGTGTGTACCGAGGGCAAACATGACCGTGGCAGTTCGAAGATCAAGCTGGTCAACGTGGTCAACTTCAAATGGGAACAGAAAAACTACCCGGGTCGGTTGATAGCCTGCCACAAGGATTGCTATCTGCTGGCTTACTCGATTCGAGGTACAGCACTGCTTCAGGGTTTTCCTTTTTTTCTCCCCCGCCACTAACCGATCTGCGCCTCTTTCCACCTCCCAACAGTAACGAAGCAGTCGAAGAGCGAAGGTATGGTCCGGGTAGCTCATCTGGACCTGCCCGAACGGGGGCTGATCAAGGGCCTGTCGGACGAGATACTGGATCTGCAGTTCTCGCACAACAGCACCACCGAATGTCTGCTCGGCATCATCGAACGGACGACCCTGCACGTGCACCAGGTGCTGGTGAAGGGCGAGAAGGTGACCACCGCGCTGAAGGTGAAAATCGTCGACCCGCTCGAGGGGCACGTGCCGATCTGCGATCGCATCACGTGGTGCCCGTACCTGGGCGACGGTACCGACTTTAACGACGAGTTTGCGAAACAACTGCTCGTGTGGACGCGCGGTTCCACCTTCCAGTGCTACAGTATTAGCGTGCTGACGAAATCGTACATCGATACGACCGACCTGAAAGCGTCCGACATCGAGGAGGGCGGCTTTAAGGCGAACGATGGCGAAGCGACCATCACCGGCAGCGTGTTTTCCGACGACGGTACCACGCTCGCGCTCAGCTCGAGCGACGGTCTCATCCGGTTCTATCAGGTGTACCAGCACGCGAACGATCGGTCCCCCCGGCGGCTGCACCTGTGGAAACCGCACGACGGCAAGCCGATCACGAGCTTCTTCTTCCTGGACAACTACACCGAAACGGTCAACAACAAGACGATCTGGAAGCACGCGATCACGTGCGCGGAAAACAACGCCGAGATTAAGGTGTGGTGCTGCGAGTCCTGGGAGTGTCTGCAGACGGTCCGGCTGACGTCACCGGTCGAGGCGTCGCTCCACTTCAAGGCGGAAATCGACATATCCTCCACGTACCTGGTGCTGACGGAGCGCAGCACGCGCCAGATCTACGTGCTGCAGGTGCGCAAGGGACAGTCGGCGGGCTCGTCGGCGGAAAGCGAACCGAAAAAGCCGACCCTCTCCAAGGGTGGCACACGCTCGATCGTGCAGCCGTACATTGTTTCGATTGCGGAGTACCCGCTGTCGGCGTCGGTGCTCGGGTTTTCGATACTGTACGCAGCGGCCGGCAACTCGAAGTACGGCGACTACGACGACGATGAGGACGACGAGCAGGCGTCACCGAAGTGTGTCATGATTCGTATGTTCCTCGTGCAGCCGAACAACCTGCAGGACTGTACGCTCATGTACGAAGCCATTCCGGACAGTGAAAGCGAACCGTTGACGAAGGAGCTAACGGACGACCCGGTCCGGGATGATGCGGAGGTGACGGAAAGCACCGGCAACTCGTCGTCCGTTTCGTCCTCCGCTTCCAACGTAACCACGGACAACAATGTGTCGCACGGCCCTTCGGAGGAGGATGATCGTTTGCTGGACGAAACGGCAGCGAAGGGCAAGAAGGTGGATGGGAAGAACGGTGCGCAAGGCACACTGAACAACGGTTCGGACAATGCCGAAGAGGTGGAGGAGGAGAATGATAGCAATAACTCCATAGCGCTGAAAATGGCCGAAGCGGCTCAGAAGTTAAACGACGTGTTTGTTTCAATTCGCACGGCAAACTCTTCGGCGGAGGGAACTAACGTTGGTGGTACGAGTGGACCTACGACACCGGCCAGTAGCAGCAACAAAGTGAATCTTATGACACCGGATTCCTTCAGCACACCGGGCAGCGCTACCAGATCAGGTAAGATGGTCATACATATCGCACATTTGTTTTTTGTATTGTTTTGTAGATGCTATAGGTCTATTTTATTTAGAAATTGTTTTTTTTTGTATTGACATTTGTTGGCGTTTTGAGTATTTGTAGTAGCTCAGTTATTCGTTCTTTTAGTTAGCTTTGCAATGTAACGTAACCCCGTAAAGTTTCAAATGTAACGTACCGTAGAGGGTTACGAGTTGAAGAGTTACCCTTGTGTGCGTTTAGTTTTCTTGCGGACATTTATTTTATTTATTGTTTGTACTTCCTGGAAGCTATTGTTGTAGTTATGTTTTTGTATACATTAGCTTTGATTTTATGAAAGGAAAAGACAAACACAATGTCCCCCTGTTCCTTTCATTAACGATCCCTTTCGGTCGAAAAAATGACACTTGGTAACGATGCCATGTTTTCCCCTCCGTTTCGTTCCCCCTTCTCTGACGCTGCAGCAGGCAAGGAGAACGTGAAAGACGTGCGCATTATCAACCTTTCGGAGCTGCCCTACCCCGAAATGGAAACGATCATGAATCAGTACGATCGGCGAACGGCCCCCACGGGAGGGCGAAGGCGGGGCCGGGGCGCGCCGGTCAACACGACGGTTACGACGAACACCACCGCCACCACGACCGGTGCCAGGAAGGCCGCCAGCTCGTCCGTCACGAGCACGGCCAGCGCGAATGGCAGCGTGTCGTCTAGCGACAGTGGTGGTGCCTCAAGCGACGATGAGCAGGAAGAGGAAGAGGAGGAAGGCGGTGGTAACACAAGCGTTGCCTCGGTGGCCGGTTCCGAGCGGGTCATTACCGATATTACCGACGATCCGGACGATGAGGATGGGGATGAGGAAGACACGGACGCCGAGCCGAAGCCGGTGTCCAAGCAGGGAAAGAAGAAGGGACCCGTGAAGAGGGCCCAGTTTGCGCTGGCCAACGGCAGCACGGTGGTCGAGCAGGGTAAGAGCAGAAAGCAGCCGCAGGGCCACGGGACGGGAGCAGTAGGCCAACCGGTGGCGGGCGGCGGCGGCGGCGGCGGTGCCGTCATTAGCGTCTCGGGGACGTCACTGACGATGGAACATTTTACGAAAATACTTACACTTGACGAAGCAGAACCGCCGACGGTTCGAGGTAGTTAATTTAATGGTTTCTTTGTGTTTAAATTTAACTAAAAGACATACACGTCTTCCTTTTGTGCGTTTTGCTGAACACTAGAAGTGATTAATGTATAAATTTCTGTTTTAGAAAAAATCAAAAGCGACGAAACCGTCAATCCGGACGTACTCAGCACCCTGTTTATGCTGGCCAAAGCCACTAAACAGCACCAGCAGCAGCAGCCGCCAGCGTCGGTCGCAGATATGGTGGCGTCCGCTGGCCAGCAGGTCACGCAGCCCACCACAATGCCGACGACGGACGCACTGGAAGCGTTCGTGAACATGGTGAAGAATCGCTCGGAAGCGGCCGACGAGAGTGCGGCGGCCAGTAAGGCGAAACATCGAAATTCCACCAACGGGCCAGGCAATAATATGGAGGATAGCGTTACAGGTAGGGAGAATTTGTCAACAAGACAGTCCGGGGTGAGTTTCTAAAACGACTTCTAAATGATGTGCTTACAGATGCTCCAACGGTACCACCGATGCCATCGGCGGAGATGCTTGCTAGCGGCGGTTCGAGCCCGAGCCGGGAGGTGCAGCAAATCATGTCGACCAAGGGTCCGGTCATCAGCATGGTCGAGGATCTGTTTCTGTACTCGTGCGTCGAGCGGAAGGACGATTACGACGAGGAGGAGGAGGAGGAGGAGGAAGACGACGAAGAGGAAGGTGTGGTGAATGTGGCCGACCGGTTCGATGAGGAGGACGGTGTGGTAGTGGTGGTACCAAACGGTACCAACGACAATGCGAACGAGGAGGTGGACGAGAAAGACCCAGAGCCGGATGTGGCAGACGCTAGCGTTTTGTTGTCCGCAGAAAAGGCAACGGTTGCAGCGTCCGCTCTGAAGGAACCGACAGCAGACCCCATCATCGAGCGGGAGGAAGTTTCGGTGAAAAGAAAGTCCTCCGCCCTGCTGCACGACAGTCCAGGTGAGGAAAGTGCGAAGGTAGAGCCGAACGATGAGCCTTCCGTGTCCGGCTTTTGGCCATCATCTGTACCGACGGATGTGCCGACGGTTGGAAAGGACGTTGTTACGACGGCACCACCGACCCTGGCCCCACCGACCATCGTGCACGTGCCCGATTCTTCGAAGCAAATTGCCGAGCTGAGCAGCAAGCTGGACCGCATGATGGACCTCATGGTGGCACAGTCGCGCCAGATCGAGCAGCTGAACGTGCAGCTGGACGCGATGAAGAAGGCCCGGGTGGAGGAGCAGCGCAAGAACAGTGCCACGATGAACCGGTTCAACCAGACGCTACCGAAAACGATCGAAACGCAACTGTCCGGGCTGCTGGTGCATCACTCGCTCAAGATGGAGCAGACGCTGGTGAGCTGCTTCAACAATCAGCAGGCACGCATCGCCGAAACCCTAACGCACCTACCTCAGGCGATGATTGCACAGCTGCAGGGCCGTCTGCTGCAGGCGATCGTGCAGGAGATGCAGCAGAAGCTGCTGCCCGCGATAAACGGCAAGCTGGACATGGTGCAGCGTGCCGTCGCCGCGGATCTGGCGGAAAAGCTGCGCACCAACGAAGGCGCCATCCGGGACTCGATTCAGCGCACGGTGCGAAGTGACGTAAGTGTGAAGGCGGAATATGCATGTTGATGGAGTAAATTTTAATACTTTTCTTTTGCACTCCAGCCTGTCATGAAGGCAATGTCCACGGCCATACAGACAGGCATGCGGACGGTGCTGTACGAAGTGTACCACGCATCGCTGCGCGAGGTGATCCTGCCCAGCTACAGCAAACAATGTGAAGAACTGTTCCGACAGATGAGCAAAGCCTTCTCGTACGGCATACTGGAGCGTAAGTCCCGTCACACAGAAAAACTCCATTTCTGCCGCTGTAGCAAGTGCTTGATGGTTTCCCCCCCCCCCCCCACCTCCATATCTTTCCAGTCATGCAAAAGGTCGACAAACACCTGGAGGGCATAGGGAAGATGCAGGATCGTACCGGCGAGCTGGTGGAAAGCGTCCGGCAGCTGCCGAAGGAGCTTAGCACGACGGCCGACCAAACGACGATAGCGACCGTGCGGGCGCTGCGCGAAACGATCGAGAAGGATATGCGCGGGCTGCACGCGTCGCTGCTCCGGTCGGTGCGCGAGCACATCCGGCAGGAGATCGAGAAGGGCTTCGAGGCACAGGCGTCCTCGCTGGAAGATTCCGTCCTGTCGGTGGTGCGCTCGCAGGCCCAAACGCCCGCCCCGAGCAACATGGACGTGCAGGACCAGATCAAGCAGTACCTGAACGGGGGCCAGATCAACAAAGCCTTCCACAAGGCGCTGCTGTCGAACGATCTGAGCCTGGTGGAGTTTCTGCTCGAGCGGGCCGACCACAAGCAGGTGTTCAATCCGTGCCCGCTTGAGCAAACCGTGCTGCTGTCGCTCATACAGCAAATTTCCGCCGACATGGCAAACCACAATGAACTGAAGCACAAGTGAGTGGATTTAGGGATGGCAGCGAATCGCCAAAAAGGATTGTTAACGTCTAATTTTCCCCTCCCCTGCAGGTACTTGTCCGATGCAATCGTCAATCTAGACTTTCAGGATCCGATCACGAAGGAACACTCGCCGAAGGTGATCATGGAGCTGATCAGCAACTGTCAGAAGTTTATGACCGCGAACCCCCAGAACCCGCTCTGCACCAGCCTGAAGATGCTGGTCATTGCCGCGCAGTACATTGGCTTCAAGAATACCTGATACCTGTTCAAGTAGCGGCAATCAGCAGTAACCAACGGCAGAACCAAGACTGACGGCACCTGAAAGAGCACATTCAAAGAGAAAGAGAGAGAGAGGAGGAGAGATCCCATCCCTTCGTAAGCCCCCCACAAAGCAATCAAATCAATTTAAATTTTACACCTTTCACACACACACACACACACACAAACATACCACACACACAATCTCTTCTTAGATGAAAAAAGACATGACCAACTCACCCCATCTCAAGAGGAACTAATCGTGAACTCAGGCCCATTTTTAGGATTCATCCTGTCCGTGTTCTACTTTTAAGTACAATTTTGACACTCATTTAACTACTTTTTACGTTCGATCGTTTGCAAATTCTACTTTGAAATCGTGCTTTGTTATACTTCCATAAGACACTTTTTGATCTTTTTTACCCTTTCTGACTATAAAAGCGCGCCCAACTACACACACTGCATCGCGCAGCACAATTGCATGCTGTCGAGCGTCGTTCCATGTCGTCAGCCCCTCCTATGCCCCCCCCCTCGTTGTCACAACACACCTACGTAAAAATTCCCACTCTAACACCGGAATAGGAAACGGATGTTCGTATGTAGCAGCACTACACACACTGTTGCTGTGTCGTGTAAATGTCGAGACGATAGAAAGAAACAATCATCATCCATCCGCGAATTTACTTTAGTTTGTAATTAACGCAAATCAAATTGAAAACCTTCGATAATAAAACTGTGTCCATACTCCAACACCATAAAACACACACAAAAAAAACAACGATGAGTTAATTAAATGAGCTTTAAGTGCCGAATTTTATTTTACAGTTTTTTGCTTACATTTATGACGCCCCAACACCACCACCGTTACCGGCTTTCAGATGCTCTATGACGTGTTTCGGCAGCTTGATGCGCTTTCTGCTCTTTTTCTTTACCACTCCACCCTCTCCCACAGTGGGTGGCTTGCTCTCCGACGGCGTCCCTTTTCCTTCCACTCCCTTTTTCGTCTTTTTGGGCTTTTTACACGACAGTGGGTTGGGGTTTTTCACCTTTCGCTTCTTCTTGGGACCACCGGTCGATTCGGGTGTAACGAGCCCTTCCTTCACTTTCAGCTTTTGTATCGTTTGCTGATCAAGTTCACGAATTCCTACCCGACTCTTCTGCCCTTCCGCAGCCGCCTGACGGTGGGCCTCCGACGGTTGCACCAGCGTGGGGACGGATGCATTGTGCAGGTAGAAAAGCGGTATTCCCGGATGCTCGCGGACCCACTCCTGCAGCGCCCGGTCCTGCGTTGCAACGATGTAGTGGCACGATTTGGTCATGGATTTGATGCAGGACGAACCGTCGAGCGGTCGCTTCTCGTGGCCGCAGCGATGTACGAGGAATTTCTTCAACAGCTGACTGGTGCCGGTGAAGCCCGGTCCGAGATTGTCCGTCTCGGTGATGATGCATGCCGTGACGATGGGCTTTACCTCACACTGGAAGTACTTTTTTAGCTGCTCTTCTATTTGCAGGCGGATCTGGAAGAGTTTTAATAGTGAGGTGAGTTAATAAATACATAACAAATTAGCAAAAGCACGTTGTTTGAGGAACGGAAACGGGGATCCAGTACCTTGTATGCTGCATGGCAGAAGCTTCCATCGATCAGCACGAGCAGAGGTTCGCGAAATCCAAAATTGTTGATGTAAAAACTCATATACTTACGAGTTTTCTTGTGTTTGGTGATTTTCATTGTGAATTAGGAGCGTTTTTCGGTGTGTTTTAGGAGATCTTTTCCCCGGCGGCAACGAAGACTGCGTGTTGCACGCACCGAAAACACATCAAACGGATCATCCGTGTGCCTTGTGTTGTTTTGACGTTTCATCGACTGACGTTTTTGACGTTTTGACGCAAGTGCTGCACAGTGGGAAGCCGTGCAGTGATTTCAAATTTGTGAGTATTTTTATACGTTACATTTTAATCTTTTAGTAAATGGAAACACAATTTTCAAACTTCTCAAAAAGAAAAAAAGCACACACATCGGATGTCATTTTAAAATAATACTTTTCTCTTTATTTATTTACCGTGTTATACAACGGAAGCACAATACAAAAATGGAGAAAATCAAATAACAAATATACCTTGTACACTTTTTGGTAATACGCCCTCTCTATCTTCCTCACTAGCTCACCCACCCTACATTCGTAGTAAGAAAAAGGGTGAGGCTTAACATGGTAAGTGGAAATCTCGTATCTCTACACTATCACTTGCATTTCCCAGTGGAGCCCCTTCCCCCCATTTCTTGGTTTGATTTTGCATGATCGTTTAACGCCTATTCTAAAGCTAGCTCTTTTCAACCTACCCCAACGGATTTAGGTCTATCTAACTAGAATACTTCTGCACCCTATTCACCCTCTAAATTCCACAGAAGCAGTACAGCTTCAACCGATAGTCATCGACACAGAAGCTCTGCTTGCCGTACAGATTCGTACGGCTGACCGTCCCCGTCAGGAAGCTATCGTTGTTCGAATCGATCCGTACCGTCGCCTCGAACTCACCGTCGCCCGGTTTCGTCACGAACCGCACGCTGATGTCGCTAAACTTGTGCTTGGCCGTGATGTTCTCCGGCGACATGCCCACGCTCGCATCGTCGATCGAGTTCAGGTGCAGCACGCTGCACTGCGGGTACTCCAGCAGCAGATGATTTACCCGCTCGACGGCGAACCGTGCCGCCTGTATCACCTGATGATCGTTCTTCGGCAGCGGTTTATGATCGTGACAGGTACACCAGTGCGGAGCGATGCCCGCATCCTCACAGGTCCGCGTAGTAGGAACAGGCAGAAACAAACTAATCCCCCGTGGGATAGGTTTCGCTTCCAGAAGCTCATCCGTTCGCTCACGAATCGACCCAGTCCGCAACCCGGACATATCGAGAAACTCTTTCAACGTTTCATACAGATCAAAGTGTGTCGTGAGCCGCAATCGGTTCCTTCGCAGATTGTGGTAAGCGGCGGGATACTCGCGACGAAACCACGCCGGCAGTACGAATATCAGAAACGGCTGCCGTTCCTCCATCATGCCCTGGTAGGTGTTGCGGAACGAGCCCCACCGTATGCCGTGATCGCTCATCAGAATTAGCACCGTGCGGTTCAGATAGTGCCGATGCTCTTCCTGCATAAACTCCAGCACCTGCCGATAGTCATCGTCGATCAGGGCAGGATTGTTGAAGAAATCGTGCGTCATGCCGACGCCCCACAGCAACGAAAACACCGGCTCCGACGCACCGAACGTTTGGACGATCTTTCGCGCATAGTCCAGCAGCACGCGGGTCGGATTTCGCCCGCCCAAGCACAGTTTCGCGTTCAGCTTCTTGTTGTAGCCGACGCTCGATTCCATCTGGCGGAAAAAGTTGCGCAGATAGTAGTCGGTCGGCTGGCGGCGAAAGCCCTTCTTGCCGTAGTTGAACGTGCCCATCGCCGAGCTGTCCTCGGCGTAGACCGTCCGGTAGCCGGCCTCGCCGAACTTGTTCCACACGAACTGACACAGGTCAAAGGTACTGCTGGCATTTGGAAGACATGCTGCACCGAGCTCCTCGATGTCCAGGCCGGTTAGGGCCGGCACCATGTTGGGAAATGTATTGTCACCCACTTTGTTGTAACCGAACATCTCAATGCCTGTAGGGTGGAAAAGAAAGCAGAAGTTTAGTTGCTACAGCAGATAGAGAAGGAAGCAACACATACCATTTAAGGTGTTTAGTAGATAGTCGGTCGTTTGATTCATCTGGCGGTGTAGATTCAGTCGCGAAACCGCATCGATCCCCAGTATCATCACATTCAGCCGCTGTTCACCTTCGGCCAACCCTTCCCTTCTGGCCGTTTTCAATCGCTCCTCAACCGCCCTCTTCCCCGGCGGCACAAACGCAAAGTAGTCCCAGTAGAACGGATCCTTCAGCCCCACGTGATGACAATTCACCATCGCGAACTCTTCCTCCCGCGCATCGTACCGCTCCGGATAGTCGAAACAACTCTCGTTGCCCACCTGATGCTCCTCCTGGTCGGTCAACCGTTCGAACGACCGCACGCAACACTGTATCATGCTCGCATTCGTCACGTTGTAATGGCGCTCAATGTCCTCCATCGACAGCTGAAACCAGATCCACCGTTCGTCCGCTTCCAGCAGGGCCGGCACACACTCGATCGGTTCCGGCCGCTCGACAAACTTCTGTATCTGCGCGTTCGTTACCGGAAAGCTTGGCATCTTGCAGCCGACCGTGTTGACAAAGTACGAGCTGTTGTAGTTGAAGTGTTGCTCGTCGTCACGCGTTTCGAGCGCTTCGTTCCAGAGCGGAGCCTCCAGTGCGTCGTAGTCCCACCAGAAGGGGCGCTCGATCGCGTACAGCAGACAGGCGAAAACGGTCCCCATCATGAGCAGCACCTTGAAGCGGGTTTTCTTTTTGCGTATCGGGCCCATCCTGCGATCGGTGGGCAGGAGGGGTTTGTAGTGATGCACGCTGTGGGTCGATCGGTAGCGGTGTGCAAAGCTGAAATGAGAGGATGTGGTTGAGATGACCATGGGAAAGGCTTGGCAGTGCAAATGAAGTAAATGAAGGGCAATCGAATGATCTTTACTATGTGGCAGGTAATAGAGAAGATGGCAGAATACAGACATATAATGATACCTTGTACCATCTCTTCATACAGTTCAAAGCCGCACATGATAGTATAGCTAGGATAAAATTATATGAGCGCAATAAGTAATTTCCACCTACTGGAATCTGTCAATTAGAATAAAATTCCAATTAGATTCCATGTCTATTAGATAGATGCACTGACTTCATCAATGCAAGTATGACCTTGTAGTATGCCGATTCGCCACAATGTATGGGGACAATCTTCTCCATCCCATCTCATCTGGTCATACATGTCCTGCCCTTACATTTACCACAGTTTGAAAGTAAGTTTGTAAGTATTTTGCTCTTATCTTTTCCAAAAATGAAATTGATTGTTATTTTCGGCCACCGAAACCCTTGACGATGGCCGAACGACAAAGCAGAACTTAATCATGGCAACTATAGTGGGAAGAATCACGTAAAACACTACCCCCCGTTATCTGTCTGCTCCACCGGCTCCTCTCGGTAAACTATTGTTCAACTATGTCCCAGCCCCGTGTGGCCAGCCAATAAATCAGTAAACTTTCCACCCCGTTTGGACCGGTTCCAAGTCATGTTCCAATTTTCATGTTTTTCGTGTCTGTCAGGGGGCTTTTGGCCTGGTTCTTACTGCCTGGTGTGCTAAGAAAATCCCTTTTCTTTGTCCTGCTCTTCGTACATACCGAATTGGAACCGTATTCGGGTAAGGTAAGCTAAACTGTGCCAAAAAAACGGATCCCTCCCAATCTGTCTGTTCCAACACACACACACACA
>KI920534.1:0-13592 GCA_000473525.2 Anopheles melas | reverse complement strand
GCTACATTTTACTTATTAGAATCACACTTATCAACACCCCAGCCAAGCCTTATAGCGCAAAAGCTGCTCAAACCAATCCAAATGAGCAAAAGATATCTTATTCCATTGACAACTTTCATCTACCCTCGTTTCGATTTGTGTTTATGGTTATGACCTAAACCCACTGGTTTCAAACCAGAGCCACAATGCTGCCCATAATTATATATTGGTAAGAATAGCCCTCGTGAGACATCTGTATCTATCTACCCTTCTGTAGCAAGAATTGGCACTTCAAATAATAAATCGTCTATGCTAGACAACAAAAAGCAATAAGCAGTAATCAAGCAAGTTCAACATTTCAGAGCAAATTGTGAAACATAGTTCTTAGAGTCCGATTACACCCTTGAGACGTAATATGGATATAGATTGGTATGTAAACATGGGTGAAAATGGTATCGATTATTTAATAAACTTTTTGTTTTATTTTTTTTAAATTAAATTTACCCAACATTTGGTAAAGTTGTTTTGCACCAAATTAAATCAAGACACTGCATAAACTAAATGATATCATTGTTGTTTGTTCTTCATCTAATGAAATGTGTCAATGATCCTACCTTTGCTCGAATGAGTCCGCTCGATTGCTTTTGTAGCCGGAGTCGTTCAGGCTCGAATCTTGGCGTAGCGAGGGCAATGAGTCCCATGGGGACCGTTTGTGGCCACCCCCGGCGTTGCTCTGTGACGAAACCAAACCAGGTCCGGAGGCGGACCCAAAGGTGGAGCTGCCCGAGCGCCAACCGTCCGAGTGGCGGAACCACTGTGCCCGGGCCGACTCCCCGATGCATGAGGCACAGCGAGTCGTCGTCGAGTAGCTGCTGCGACGGGAAGAATCGAAAATTAGTTTTGAAATTCAATTGAAAAAAGTTGACAATGCAGTTGACAATGAAAAAAGTTGACAAAAACTACACTTACTTGGAGTTGTGATCACTGAGATAACCTCGGTCCCGGTCACGGTCACGCTCACGCTCACGTATCAATTCATTACGATCGCTGTAGTATCCGTCGCGGTCTCGATCACGCTCCCGTACCGTCACCGGCCGCTCGTTGCCACCGAGACGGTGTGGTAGCGGAAGTGTCGACGATTTGGCACTGCCTGTGAAGGTAATGAAAGAAAAACATGAGAAATGAACGGCAGAAATCGTATCATGCTGGCTAACTGTGCATGTGGTACAAACACCCAAACACACAAATCGGTGCTTCTGCTTTGTCAAAATTAATTTCCCCAAGAAAGATCCGAAAGAGATTTGTTCCCAAAAACGATAGGGAAAATTCCACGAACTAATCCTTTGCTCTCTGTGCTGGGATGCCGATGGATGAAAGACATCTGGCAAATTACCTTTCGACAGCAGAATGCTCTCCTCATACGCCCCACCTTCCATGCACCTCACATCGCTGGCAACAAAATATCAACCCGAACCGAAGAGAGCGCCCTTGTCTGACGATCCGTTCAAATCAAATTTAATCAATTATTCAAAATTTTCAACTCCATTTGCTACAAATTGGAGCGAAGGCGTGCCATGGCTGACGGGTAACAGGTGCCCTTTTCGAAGGGTTCCGAGCGCTGCACGTGCGTTAGGTAAAGGAATGTATGTGTGGTGTTGTTGTTGCTGTTGATGTTATTAAATTGTGTCGTTCTAGGCACTGTCGCCGTTAGAGGACCGTTAATCCTTTGATGGTCCGTAATTAAACGCTCGTGCCTCACACGAAATTCTATTTCCAGGGTTTTGCACATCAGAACAGCAAACAAGGCTGTGTGCTTGCTTTGGTGCCTTTTTTTGTACCTGCCGCATACAAATTCCATTTTCTTCGAGAACCCAAAAGCGGATCAAAAAGGTGACAGAAAGGGTTAATTTTTAATCAGTTTATCGATGGTTCCACCAATGACGATGATGGCTTGAAAAAGATGTATTATGGAAAAAAACAAGCTTTGCAACAACTTATTTTTAGCAAAAACTTTTCCAAGAAATGTTGCATGTAACATTTTACACACTTGATTGGCCATGAAAGTATCCCACCAGCAATGAACATTTTCATATCATATGGTAGAGGGTTGAAAGTTATGGAAAGACTATTTAGAGTTATTTAGCTCATATGACTAAAATACACAACTATCTCTTTGATTATCAAAATAAGACATGTTTTGATTGCGGGAATGAACTGTATCCCGAAAATAGAAGTTATTTTCCCCATCGTGATTCGAATGCATCTACTTGTATAACTCTTCTATAGGTAATAGAAAGATTATAAAAAAACGTTAAAACACGTACATATGCGTATGAGGCTAAACTACAGTATTATTTTCAGATGAACAGCAACAAGCATGTGTAACGTACAGTTAGTTTTATTGCCATCGTGCCTGATCGTTATGCTTGTACCAGGAAACAGAACTATGAGGGATCAACTATGCTCATATATATCTTTTTTTTTAATGTTTACTAGTTTACTCTAAAGTAGATCATAAATGCACGAGAATGTTGATTTGTCATTCGGTTTAATAGACAGACACGTATGACAGATACACAAAAGTTGACAGGTTTTCTATTAACTCATGATTATGAGACTAGAGTCTGCAGGATGCTTTCTGGGACTACACTGGGATGTATAGAGGATAGACGCAATTAACTCCAAAACCCTTAAATTTAATGTCTATCAGCTATTTCAAGCGATGAGATAAAATTATTGTAAATTATTATATAGTTATTTACATATTAGTTTATTGCTCTTTGAGGCAATCGATACTGCCACAATTTACAATAGAGTCGATGCCTAGGTGGCAGTCGATGTAGAGGCGTGGTGTTTGATTGATTTCATAATAGAGTCTTTAGACTAACTGGCTTTAAGCATCTCTAGAGATGCCGCATAATTCAACGTTTCATAAAATTTGAAAAAGGTCCATTAACATTTGATGCTAGGATAGCTAGCTTACAAAAACTAATGATATTATTGATAAGAGTGCCGTTTCGGGATGGGAAGTAGCTTTAAAAATCAATTACTTTTTGTTCACTATCTTTAAATTGCATTCGATTAGAAAAGAAGAGAAATGAGTGATAGAAATATTAAATGTTTAATGCAATAAGCAACATGTTACGAAAAAGTCATCGCGGTGTTCCGAAAAGTCACTCTATCTCTAAGAATATGTGCTGATAATGATATGTGCTCAAAAACGCAACCACCTATATAATACCACCTTGTACAATTCTGTCAATTTACTGGAAGGTGCGTGTATAAGCAATACAGAGATGTAGCACATTCTCCTAGTGAATTGATTATTTACGTCCCAATCTGATCAATTATTTTTTATGCAAAAAGTCCTTCATTGAAAATCCACGGTGTTTAGGCCAAGATATGAGGTAGGAAAATTCATATACCAACAAACAAATAAGAAGCTACTGTGGAATCTCTCTAAGAAGAAGTCTCTTCAGGACGAATTATTTCTTTAAGATTAACATTTAGACGGTCCCGTCATATTCCATTCATTTTATGTCTCTTCAAGAGGAATATCTCCCTAAGGTGAATATTCTCCTACCTACATATGCGATTAGGCAGTCAAAATTCTCTCAGATAAATTTTTGGATGCCAGTTCACAAAAATATTTGCCAAAGGATGCCATATTTTTCCGTGGTTTGACGGTCCCTTGATGATTCACCTTAGAGAGATTTCACTATATTTCAAATATTTCTTTATAAGATGGTACCTACTCGATAAGTTGTTGCTTGTTTTAGAATATTTCAATTATGGATTAGATTTTGCACCTTACTAATTGACCAGCGATTTAGTTATCGATAATAATAATATTCTGGTTATGATGAATGCAAAGATACATGATGATCCGGAGGATAGTTTTGTTTCAATCGCAAAATACTTTGTTCGATGTAACATACCATAAACGTCCTACCTTGGCAGGGATATCTTTTAAAAACTTTTGTTAAATCCATGTGACTTCAATGTTGTATAATTTTAGATTCCGAAAGTACTACCGCTCGTTTAACTATTCCCATATACTTACTTCTTCTAATTGGATACGGACTGCGCTGGTTGGAGCCGGGCAAGCTTTCAGCCAGCTCCAAGTTTTCCATACTCTGCGACAGCAGCGCCTCAAACGTATGCAAACTGTACGACTCTGCGTCCATACCCTTCGCCAGCGTGTTGCGCAGATGCATCTCGTACTCCAGCAGCAACCGCGACGTTGGTGAACCCGGCGTAGGAGTAACGTTCGGAGGGTTCTAAAAGAGAGGAGAATAAACATATTTGGTTACACGGGTTAGGTATACCACACCACCATTGAGGTGCACTCGGTCCCGCCAATCCTACCTGATGGTGATGCGAATGTCGTCCACTCTGCCGTCCGTACGGCGGCTGATCCTGATCCGAGTTGCCGTTGCTCGAGCTGGGCGTGGTGGCGTAGCACTGATTGTCGAACATCACGTTATCCGATGGTGGTGAGCCCTCCACGCAGCTTCGCTCACGCTCGAGTTCCAGATACAGCCCGCGTCCACCGTGCTGATGGCCTCTGCCTATTTCGTGCGATGATCTGTCGATAAAGGATGATAGTGACATTAACATTAACCTGTAGTTCATTTTCTTAATGATGAAAAAGGATACACACCTTGAGCCAGAGAAACGGGAGCTCTGACTAGCGTTACGTGAAACGGTGCCGTTATTGTTTAACATATGTGCATTGTGAATAGTGTGCTGATGCGTATGAGGAGTGTTGGTTGCAGAGTTATAGTAATTGTAACGGCGTCTGCCCATCTCTGGCGATGTCACGGGACTTTCGGCGCTTGGCATTGGCTTCAGCATGCGCTTCATGGTAGATGAATCTGGGGAGCGAAGTAATGCAAGATCGTTAATAAGGGAGCGTTCTACATCGACCGTTTGCAAGTAACTTCCAGCAGCTGGAAACACTAACCAACATTCATATCCTCTGTGCTCTTGGACTTGTTACGTCTAGCCGTGTTGTTGTTGATGATGTTGTGATGCATGTCGTGTTGATCGCGGGGCTAAAAGAAGCAGAGCAGAAGATGATCGGGTTAGAAGAGCCTGACAAAGCGAACAGTGCAGCAACACCTACCATCTCTTCATTGAAGTCCTTCGTTCTGGTGCCGGTACCGGTGGAGGTGGTCTTGGTTGAGCGTTCCGGCTGCTGCAATGTACCGCCGGCCTGGGTGCCCTCCGATTTGGATGTTTCCTCGGGACGTTGATTACCCATGGCGGAACCTGATTCATCCTGCCCGATCTGGGACCCGACATGATTCTGCGTGACAGCTGTTCCGGTGACGGTGCCAACGTTAGTCATTGTACTTGTTTCTTGGGACTTTGTCTGTCTGTGGCCAGCTTCTACGAAAAAACATACAGCAACAAGAAATATGTTAACCCATTGACTACTCTGAAGATCTTAACATCTCTTGGTTGAATTGTCCAAAAAAGACTAACTTTAGGTTTGCAAAAACTCAAAAGCAACTAAAATTTGCATTCTTCTTGCATTCACAGAACGATAATGACACTCTCTTCTGCCATACCTTGACTGTTGATCGTATTTCCCTGAGTATTGTTTGCTCCAACATTGTCGTACAGTGAGGTGCTGGAGGTGGCCGTCGCAATCTTTTCACTACGCAGCGTCTCCGTCTCCGTAGCCCGGTTGGTTGCCCTCGGAAGGGTGGATGATCCTACAAAGGTGTGCCATCATGTATTAGTCAAATAGCAAGACGCTCATCTCGATGTCAAATTTGGTGCAAAACTTACCACGATACCGTGGATCCTGGGCCCGAATCATAGCGTACTGTTCGGCGGTCATGCAGGTGCACTGGGGTTCCCGGGCGCGCGACGGGCTCGCCGGCGTGCTGAGCGGTTTCCTCTTCGTCTTAACCTTGCCCTTCCCAGGTGGATCAAGTTTTAGTGAATAGCTTGAGGAGGCCTTTCGTGAAAATTTGAAAGAAGGCGACTGTAAAACGTCGCACTATTATTAGGGTGATGAATGGCTATGGCAGGGAAGACGGCGCGCAACTGGACTGGAACACTGGTGGTGAAGGTGTGTGTTTGAAAGGTGGGGGCGGGAGCTGCATGACAGGAGTTGGAATGGGGGAGTGATTGTGAAAGGTACCCGATGGGGTTTAGTATATCGCTTGCGCTTGATCGCAGGCGCCATCTGGGTGCGTTTCCGCACTCGTACTTTCTTGGATTCAGATTCGAACGCGAGTGGCGCAGGAGTTGTTGATTTTGGAGTTTAGTTGGACGGTGTCGCCCGGGGGTAGTTGGAGTTGGAGGATGCTCATTTACTCACAAATAATAGTGCAACATTTTATTAGCGGCATAGTTTAGAGATAGAACAGGTGTGATAGCAATAAGTAGAATGGGGTGAAAGGTAAGAACACAGCTACAGCCGCAGAGCAGCCGCTTGGATGCGGTAGGTGTGTCGTGAGTGTGTGTGTGTGTCTGTTGATTGAAGACGTGTTGTTTGTGGGTGCGAAACGATCGGATCGTGCGATCGTGCGACTCAATCATTGTTGAGCCAGACTCACAATATACTCCTACACACATACATACGGATAGTACAGACAAACACACACACACATACTCGTAAACAATCAGGCAGTGTAGAATAGTGGGCAGAGATATAGCCAGACAGCAAGAGAGCTTAGAGAGAGAGTTTCGTGAGGGTTACCTCACGCGTACACACATGGCGTACACTTATAGAAACACAGACCGGTTGAAGTAGCAGTAGTAGTAGAAGTAGTAGTAGTAGTAGTAGTAGTAGTAGTAGTAGTAGTAGTAGTAGCAGTAGTAGCAAAACAGCAGTAGAAGTAGCAGTACCACACTGGATGAAAGATCGTTAGCTATACTTACACAACATTCACGGAACTGTTTCGCATCGATCGGGGATGTAAAGTTCAGGCCCCAGGTATCGTTCGTCATTGGGTCCTTCCAGTAGATGAAGCATTCTGAGGCCTGCCCGATGCGTGTGCCTAAAACGAGAAGCAACTGGGTGTCAGTTTGACTGGACGCACGCTAGTCGGGGCGATTGTTTCATTCTTACCCGGTTGCACTAGTCGTACGTCAAGGATCTTATCGACCTGGCTGTTGTATGCGGTGATGTGGAATACGCACTCGGGCGAGTCCTGAATGCAGGTGATGTTCACCGGTACCAAATCCTCCGACACCTGCTGCCATTTTACGGTGCCGGCACCGCTAGCCGATACGTGGAACACTTCTGCCCACAACCTGTAATGATGGTTCGCACAAGTAACAAAAAACCCGGATCAGCTAGATTAACGACCTTTTTCAAGGATAGAAAGAACGGTGCCCCGCTCTACGAGACCATTTCCGTCGTATTCTCCCGGGGAAATGAGGGAGGAAAATTGAGCAGCAAATCGTTTTTTCGGCTTTCCCGAAATCCTTCTAATCTCACACACGAAAAAAAAAAACGGTGGAACTACTATGGCACCACCCCTTATGACTAACATACAAACACAAACGTAAACCTTACCTCAGGAGATGGCCGTCCCGCCTACGGGATGCTTGCCAAGGAGAATCTTCATAACGATATGCCTTCCGCATAAGCGGCGCACACGAGCAGCTTAGTTTATTACCCATAGCGCAACTTGGGCACCCAGCCTGTCCTCCTGTCGTTTTCCGGAAAGCAGATGTGCGAAAGAGACATTGTAGAGATTGTGTGCGAGTTCGTGGCATCGGGCAAAAGGGGGACCCGAGGGCTACGTGAGCGTTGGAATTTAGTGGCGCTGCGAAGGATTACGAAGACGCAGTGGACCGCTGGGAATACGGGCTTTGCCCTTTCGCCTTCGCAGCGCCATCTGCGCCAACTGGTTCGGGGCGGGATGGATTGGGGATCGGTTTTGTTACCTGAGGTTCCTTGCTGTCACCACATCCCACTGACATCGGCTCGTGAAAGAGCTTGGCCTCGGTTCAACGACTGGGACCGCTGATTATGTCTGTGGCTGTAGTGACGGCTGCCACGCTACAAGACGCCAGTTTCAGGGGAGGGGGAAGAGAAACGCAACGAAGTGCATTAGTACGGCTAGCAGGGCGCGAACATTCGACGGCTTTCGGCATCGAGTGAAAGGATGTGTGCAGAGAAGTTTTGGAAGCCACGGCCGGTGCAATTTTTGCGGGCGGGTGAGTTGGCACCTTAAGGGCGTGTTCGGCGCACCGTACCGAATGAGGCAGGGGTAGTAGCGCCGCGTTCGTACGTTCAATTCATGGCACTAGCAAATACATTCTTCATCGGCGGCATTGTTTATGGGTTTAATAGTTTAAAACTCTATAACCGCCCATACCCACACAAGCGGACTGCTTACAATGGGGATTGCGTTTGGTGCAGCTTTGCAAAGTGCAATCTCGAGATGGGTTTGCTAGCGAGAAAAGAGCCTGCACTCACTCCCTGGCACGCTCTCTTTCTCTCTTTTTCTCTCCGCTGCGATCCGTCCTGGGACAGTCCGGGGGCGAGTTCCGAGTTGACCTAAATTTATATTTAATACAACTCCCCCGCCACTCTGGCATTGAGCAGCCATCGACAGGAAGCAGAATCACGGCGATGAGATTAGAACGAAGTCGGCTCGCTGCCGACAGCGGTGGCAGTGGCGGCGCCTTTGCTGCTCACCCTCGCTCACTGAGCGCTGGTGCAGTCTCACTATGCATGCCGGATGTTTCGTAATTGACATTGAGTGCTCAAGTACTTTGGCGCACGAATTGAACGTGAAGAACGGGGCGTTCTCTCCTTTTTTTTGGGTGGGGTGGTAGCAGCTTAGGATATTGAGATTGGCATTTGGTGGTGGTTCGGAATAATAATTGAGGTTTTTGATCCTTTTGAAATCTAATGAAGTGCATGCTTAGGACTAGGGCTCAAAGTAAAGGATTAGATTTAAGGGAGGAATGATCAATTTTGGTTTATATAACGAAGAATTGTTTTTTTAAACACGAACTTGTTTGTTTATCATGAGCTTGTGTTAGAGTAAATGAGGCTATACTGTTGGCTACGCAGACTTTACAAAACTACGATGAACAATAGTACAAATGCTGTACAATCAAGTATGAGAATGATGGTTTTTGTTTTTTTTTATTATTGAAAGCAATGATTTTATGTGTCTTCATGAACGATACTCCATTACCTCGATACTGAACTATTTCATTTTCGAGCTATTTACACATCGGAGAACGATATGATATGAACGCGCTAACCAAGCTACCAAAAAAATAAACGCTTCGAATGCTTCAAAACCAATAGTAAGAAAGAAAAACCAGCACGAGAAAAACGCACATCGTACGCTGTATACTACTGTCTGGATTGAAAACACACACATAGATATAAATATCACACAACTTGAATACGAAATAAGAATTTAAAATCGCGTTTGGATACAGCAAAATTAGGACATGTTTATCTTTTGCTATGCATATTTGTTAAAATCAAAAATAGTAGTAGCTATTACTAGTACACACAATAGAGTAAGATTATGCTTATAGTGTTAACATAATCTGTTTTAAAAATACTATGTAAAGTCAATATTCAATTTTAAAAAATGAAAGATTCTTCTACAGATACAGCACAGTAGCAGCAGCAGCACCAGCAGCAGCTCCTACGCTAACACAAAAAAAAGTCAAAATGAAAAGAAAAACAAAAACCAGACAAACACACACAAACAGCGGCTTTTCAACGTTTGTACACTAAGGTTAGAGAAACGAGAATGCGGGAGCGGTGAAACGAAAACGCGAAATGGAACGAAATTTCAAGACAATTTTTAAGTTGGGGGACAAAAAAGCTGCAAGAACCTGTCGCAATACGGGCTAGCGCTTGTGTTTGCAGGCTGCACTATTTACCAAAGCTCATTCGCACACAGTGATTGGTTCGCATCATTCTCATAAATTGTAGCGTAGTTCTTTTTCTTTGTTATGTTCGTTACTGCTGTTCGCACGTTTTTTCACGTTTTTGCCAGTAGATGGTCGTAGTTACCGTTTAGCGGGATGTGGATTTAAATTAATTGTTTACTCCTTTTTTTATGTTCCCCTTTTTACAAACTAGCCCCTTAAGCAAGCGTTTACACACTGGCGTATGTTGTCCGGGCCCCTACAGCATATAAAGGTCTAACACACGCGTAGTACCAATTTTAGCGTTTAGGTTTTATAATTTTGCATTTATTTTAGACTTCACAGCACAGAGAACATAAACGGGAGTGTGTGGTAGGTTAACAGTGGTAAGGAAAGTAGAAAGTAGTGTTTTAAGAGCAATCGGAAATCAGAATAAGAAAAGGAAAATGAAGAGAAACGAAAGGCTTATTATTTAAAGAATGCTACGTGTGTGCGGTCCTGGATAAAGTAAAACCGAACGAAAAACAAAACAAAAGCATAAAAGAAAAAGAAAAGGTGGATCCGTGGTGGAAAAACATACCTCGAAGTGGCCCCAGCCATCGGCGTTCATCTTGGCAGCCTCTACGCTACCCTTAGCTCCCATTTTGTCTTACGCGTGAGTGTGTCTTTTTCGCACCGTGGCCGCGCTCTAGCCGGGGGTTTTGCCTGTTGGCACCGTTTTGGCCACCGTTTTACTTTCTGCCAACCCTTTTTGTTTTACCAAAAACGCCTTTCAACGTTCTTTCGAAGCTTTCGTGTTTTGTGTTCTCAAAATGGGGTGTCTTTTTTTACTGACTGCTAGGGGAGGGGAGATTTTCACTGTATTATATTACGCTAACGTCGAAGAAGGAGAAGGAAAATTGTTGTCGTTTGGGTTCGATTGCTTGCTTGCTAGCAAATGACATCAACTTTGGGGTTGTTGTTGAGCTATAAAAATGTTCACTATTTTCGGTGTTTTTTTTTGTTTGTTTTTTTTTTTTTGTTTTTGTATGTACAGCAGGTGGCGGGTATGAAATACGAGGTGTTTCTTTTTTGGTTTTCGCTTATAGATGTAGTAAAATTTTAGCACTTTTCAATCACACTTTTCTCTCCATTCGTTCTCTCTTGCTCTCGCTCACTTGTGTTTGGTTTCTGCTCTCCTGGCTGTTTGTGTCTCGGTCGGGCAGCTCCTTTCGAATTCGAACGTACACACACGCTCGCATACACTCACTCAGACACACGTACACTATTCTCGGTCGCTCTCGCTCGCTCTATCTCAACTGTGTCAGGGAACTGTGTTGTCAATTAAGCAAAGGAAAACAAACGAAAAATTAAGAGGAAGAAAGCGATGCGTCAAACACACCCATCTTAAAGAAAACTATAAATTGTGCAAAATGCACCCATGGGCAAGGAACTGCACATGCTACGAGAGGGACGGGGAAAGCCCTGTCAACAAATTCTTTTTGCCAAACGCCAACAGTATCTACTATCGAAGAACAACTACACTTTTCCACCGTTTCTTACTGTTTCGTTAGTGACAGAGTTTTAAATCCACTTCGATTTCCCTTGCTCGACCGCTGTCATCTACTCCCTCGCTCGTGCCCACACGATTCGCCTCAGAATCGGCAACAAAAAAGGAAGAAAATTCGCCCCCCCCCCCCTCTTTTACGGTGAGTTGAGAAGAAACCAACACCCCAAATACGTCACCGAACGGAAAAGGCATCCGCATCCGCCGACCACACGAAAAACGGGCAACTTTTCACGCACACGCTTTGCACGATGAAAACCGCATGTGAAAACGGTCGACAATAGCCCCACACATATACATACGCACACACACACACACGTTTGCCTGATCCTGCTTTACAGAGCTCGCACAGCCAAAAAAGAAAACCACGGACACTACACACAAGCACAACCGTACGCCGAAGCACACAAACACACGCGCACGCATTTGGCAGCTCTCGCTCGACCACCCTTCAATCGATCGGGTGAGTGGATGAGAAGCGAGCCAGCATCCCTTTCACTGTGCATCACAGACACGGTCACCGACACACCGTACGCTCACCAAGCAGGTTGTTCATCTCACACTAGCCACCCGTACAGTTCATCGTGAGAGGGCACTGGGGACAGCTCACCGCTCACCGAAGCCACTCACGAAAGGGATTCTGTGACGAAACGGTGTCGGAACAGTCGGATGCTGTTGTCGCCTTCTGCTTTGATCTGTAGTTTTGCTAGACGACTTATTTCCCTCCCGGCAAGCTACAAGCCACGAACCTGCACTGCACAATACCACTTAAAGCGTGCGCTTGTTCACGGCACGGGATGACTGTGACTGTGGCCGCACCAGCTTCCAAAACCCAGCGAGACGTGCGTGTCCCAATAAACGACTCACGAGCGACTGACTCCGACTGCTCACTGCTGCTCCCAAAAACGCAGGGAGGGAAGACAGCACCAAACTGTCATAACCTAATTTCCGTCAGAGTCGAAAGGAACAGAACGGTCCACTCACTACCCCACGCAATCTCAGTTTCTGCTGCTGCAAGACGAAATTTTACATCGATGGGCTACAACACTACTCTATCCTACACTGTGTGTGCGTGTGTGTGCACTCAAACGCAAACTACCGTGTCTTGATCAACTATTTTCCACCCGGACGACGTTCGAGACCAATGCTTCACCGTGCAGGGCGCTCTGACCGACGAAAAAAACTCCTCCGTTTCCTGCGAGCTGCTGCGAGTCTTTCGGGGGAAAGCCCTACTTTTTTGTCCCTACCTCGGTGGCACAGTGGCACTGGCACTCACCACTACCAACAGACGCTCACCACACGTACACGCGCACAGGTTCGCCCATCGCTCGGGAGAGCGCGGCAAAGGAAAATGTTGCTCGCAAGAGCAGAGATTTCCCAACACCGACACAAAACAACTGGTGGAAAATCCCGTCCGGATGCTGCGCTCGGCGACTGCACACGCACACACGCACACGTGGTGATGGGAGAGAGAGAGAGCTACGAGAGCAAGAGATGTGTCTAAGAGAGTGTCCTGACACCACCCTTGCCGAAAGAGCAGGTACCGCGCAGGCCAAGGGTTGCTATGGTGCCGTGTGGATGCTCTCCGACTGAGTGGTGGGAGGAAATGAGAAGAACGGTCAAGCCGTGCTTCCCTTCTAGCACATTGCACATTGCTTCCCTTTCGTTTGGCAACTTCGCGAGCTTTCGAGAAGTGGACGGTCAGAACCGAAATCCTGCTACAGTATATCTGCCGTTGTATCTCTCTCGCTCTAGCTTTTTTTCTTCAATTTTCAGCATATCTCCCTTTTTCTCGTTGATGCTCTCTCTGGCAGCAAAATTGGCCCCGCGTTACTATCAGTCACTATCGTTCTATCGCGCTCTTGCAGCAGCAGCAGCAGTAACGGTTTCTCATCTATTTTGTATCCTGCAGTAAACAAAAATTTCATTCACGAATTCGCCCCACCGATGACGATTCCGATGGACGGATGGATGGATGGATAGATGGAACGAGCTGCTTTATGCTGCGACGGAACCATATACCAGTCGCGCAACGTACCACATGGCTGGCGTTGGCGAAAGCTAACGTTTGAATGTTTGATCTAGTCTGATTGTTTGTTTGCTGTTTGCGCGTACACTTCAATTTGCTGAAGCTGTTTCATTGTTCATTGGGGTTGCTTTACTTTGCTACAGTCTACTATTGCAATCCAAT
>KI920533.1:3796-22288 GCA_000473525.2 Anopheles melas | reverse complement strand
TTTGGCCAGAACCTGTCCACCGTGTCCGGTGGTTTTTGTCGACGACAGGCGTGCCTTGGTCAACTTTGGCAGCAGAGCAGGCAGGAGTAGGTAGCTCCAATCCTTCAACGTGTGCAAGTGTGCTAGTGTGTGTGTGTGTGTGTGTGCATGGTACGATGTTTTTCCCGGTATGTCCCGAAGCACTAATTAAGCTGTCCCGGGTTAGCCGGCCACGGACCGGAGCTTCGGGAGGGTCCCAATTTCGGACGGTAGGCCAATTTTGTGTGCACCACTAAAGAGGGTCATTGCGTAATCGCCACATAAAATATGCTCGAGCGCGGCACTGTGTTTATGAACGTGTGTATGTGTGTGTGTGTGTATGTGCGGTTCGGTGCAGTGTGTCAGACCTCACCACCCCCCAAAAGTGACTTCGGTTTCGGAGGCCTTTTTGTTTCGCTCGCTGTTGAATATTGGGTGCAGTTTTCACCAACTGTCGACACACGCCTACACACGATACGCGAGCAATAAGCCCAATTATCCAGCTGCGATAGCTAAGCTATCGGACCCACAACTTTGTCCTTCGTGAGCGGTGTGAGACGGTGGGGTCATTTTTGCGAGTGAAGTATGTAGTAGCAACTAGCGCTGTTCCCACCCCGAGGGCATGTTTAATAGTGTCGGTTACCGATTGTGACCGATCGTTGGAGAGTTGATCGGGCGAGCGGCTAATTGAAAGCACGTGTGATTCGGACGTGGTGCGGTAAGGGCTAGCCGGACCCTAAGCCCAAATGGCCACGGCGCTGGTTTCGGTGGGGTGGTTATGATCCGTTCAGCCGTCGTCTAACTTTCCGTGGAGGGATACAGGTTGTAAAGGGAACTTCCGAACGGTGGGCACTAAAATTAGATGACCTAATTTAATATCGCCACCAGCGAACGTTGTGCCAATTGCTTGTTTGCCCGGGTGTTGAGGAGGATTGGACAGGTTATCCAAGAAAAGGTTATCTGAAAAATACTCTCTGGAATGATGGAGCAAGGCTTGACCGATAGCTATTTCTGGGTTGAATAATGCAAGCAGCAACGAATGTAAGATGCCTTTCGGTGATTAGATGTAGTATGAACATTCAATTACTACAATCCAAGCTAACAAAATAGGATTATCATAAAAATAAATACAATATAAAATAAAAAAATACAAAATAGACAAAATGATATTGAGCCGTTTTTTAATAAATGAAGGCATGGAACCACCTCATGTACAATATGTTGCCTAACCAATCCACAGATAATCAAAATATGAGCGATTCATAGAAGAACTTGTACAACAAAGTAGCCTAAAGAAGCATAAACAAAACAAAAGAGAAAACAATTGCGCCCTAATTAGTAATGCACACAGTGGCAAACAATTTCCGTGACATGCAAATGTTGAAACAGTTGTACAATTCCCGGAGCCGGAAAGAATGCATTGAAATCGGTAGTTGTGATCGTTCACCTCAGCTACTGGGTCCAGTTCTCGCGTGCAGAAAAGAACCAAACCACTGCCTGTTGTCTAGCTTACAAACGATACGATTGATTTGCAATGTGTACTTAAGGATTTCATGTTCGCAGCTCAAATTGTTTACCGCAAGGAGCGCATTTGCGGGTAGCAGTCGGTGGAAGTGAAGTAGGATCGCTGCACAGTATCGCACAGGTGGTGCAGAAGATCGTGCTCTCATGTGTGCCAACAAGCGGTACTTTTGCTGGAGATTTCTAATTAAGCTACAATTATCGTCACGATAGCACGGCAGGCTAATAGAGAGAAAGCGGCTGGCTCGGTTGGCTTTACCGGGCATCAATTTCCATTCTAAGAAACAGCACACACACACATACACACACGAAGTGAGCCTACATGCTATTTGTACTCATTTGCTTAATAAGACGGTGGAATGTGTGTTCGCCATCCGTGCGTTCGTGTGTCGGTTTGCACTTTAATCAATAGCCAAGGGTCGGCGAATCGAAGCACCAGACGGGCACTACTATCCTGCTCCGGGAAGGAAGTTATTGAGTGGTACCTGTGTGGCCATTGACCCTGGCCATGCTCGTTCACTGCAAAAGGCACTCATCAGCACGCTGCGAGTGGGAGAGCGTTTAAATGGAAATCGGCATCGAAGGGGAAGGCCCATGGTTCTCATCAGAAGTTACGTTGAGTTGTACGCACTGTAATACACACGCACACACACACTATCCTTTGGAAACGGGGTTAGATCGATCCGATCGATCAGCGTGAGGTTTCCAATCGAATGGCATGCGAACTTATTTTGTTCCTCCACGCAGACATGGGGAAAGTCCTGAAGAAATTCAATTAAATCGTTGACGGTCGTTTCTGACATTTTTCCCTCTGGAACAACGTTGGCGAGGAATCTAGGCGGCCAACGAACCCGTACTTCCGGCAAAGAGGCACTTCCTTTGTGGTGTAGTTTTGTGTGTTGGGAGAAAGTGTAAAAAAAATAAAACAACAACCTAGTCCTTGGCGCAGTATTTCCGATTTTTCACCGAATGGTGAAAAGCACAGTTGTCGAAATGAAGTTGTCGAACGCTCTTCATGTTAGGATCGGCACCCAGGCACAGGTTCGCAGTGATGGGGGTAGCAGAAAATAGGCTTCCTTTCACGGTTTTTCTTTTCCCGCCATCTGCTCATTTTCACACCCAAACACATACGTTCTCACAGGAGGGCTGTCTTCGGCTGCCTGGAGCGCACCGCAAATGCATGCCGACAGGTGGTGCCAGGATACCGTCGAACACACACACGCACGCATACTCACATTGCGTTGAAACTTGTTAATGATTGTTGGCTTCGTCATCGCAGTCATCCTTCCCGCTCACTCAACTTTATTTCCCCCTATTTTTTTAGTCACAAGCTCTTTAGCAACAACAACCTCTGAATTGGCAGATTCGTGCGGAGTCGTTATGTTATATGGAAGAGTGAACAAGATACAGAGAGACCGAGAGAGAGAGAGGCAGAGAGAGAGAGAGGAAGAATGAATATGCGCGTTGACTATGGTCTCGGAATGTGTGGAAAACTGGAAGAGTAAGCAACGGTGGGGGACTCGAGGCAAGCCTTCCCGCAGGAGCGTGCCGAATGCTCATAAATCACACCTGATTTTTGCTCCACAACAATTTGCTGAATCATGCGAGCAAAACTAAACCCGGCTCGATCCGCTCACACGGTGATCCAGCGAAGGGCTGGGGAAAAATGATTGTTTTTCTCAACAAGTTCCGTGCGGTTGCACGGGCATAGGGAAGTCATTGGAGGGATAAATAATGTGCCCAGTACGCCACGGCTTATTAAAAGGAGAAGAAAAGCTCCAAGTTGGCGCAAAATAAGACAACATTGTTAGATGGGTTGCATAAGTTAAGGCGTTTTGGTTTTTGCAACGCGCGCAACTGTCGTGTACATTGTTAAGCTGTGTGGCGTTTCAGTTTTTCTTCGCAACCTCTAATATGGAGTTGTGAAAGCTTTCAAAACGATTGCATCCTGCATGGAAGTTTGCAATAATCGATGAAAAGGTAGGACGGTTACATTCACGTGAAGAAATTGCTGCTCGTGTCCATATTTGCCGTGAAAGCGGGGTTTGTGAAAGTCGACCGACTAGCAAATGAAACACCAGGAAAGGATACCTATCAAAGTCACACTTTATGCATCATTATGCAGGAAAGCAACATTTAACGATACATTAGTGCTGCATTTTACCGTAATGAAGCAGTGCAGGAGGAGGTCACCTTCAGCTCGCTTCCCCCTTCAATAAATGTGCGCAATGTGGCAGTTTATTTAGCAATCTCGTTCTGTTTACACCATGCGTAAAAAAGTATACCCATGTTCATGATTTATGCTTTTCCGTGCCACGCAATTACAGCAAATGGACGCCAGGGTGTACGGGTTTGAGATCAAACCAACGCCACTGTTTACGCTTTACTCGCTTTCGCCTTGCCGTGCGATATAATAAAGATATTATGAATAGGGAGTCGGGTGATGCATCAGCTCTTCACCACCAGATAATGGAATGGATGCAGGCGGTAAAAACGGATTATCTTTTCCATCCATCTGTTTGCTAGCACGGGGTCGGCTTTGAATGCATCTGAGGAAGCGATGGTCGGATTGTGTCGGCAACGGCTACAGAGGTTATGTTTGAGGATAAATAATAAACGCATATGTTACCATCAAAGGATAGCTGCATTACTGCAGCGTTATGTCGCTCCGGTGTACAACCGAATGGTACCACTTCTGGCGATCGGTGGTGGGCTGAAGGAAACGTTCGTACCGGGAAAGCTGTCCGCCCGCAGAAGCTAGTTGACATTTCGTTGTCCGTTTCATCGGGCAGCTCACAGGGCGTTCAGTTCAGCGTCAGCTATAGCTAAGCGCACGGTGCTGCTACAGGCACGACATTATCCTGGCGCTGCAACTTGACGAGCGAACGTTGAATCGTTTGCTATTATCTGCCAGCCGTGCGTTAGAGCGTCCCCTTCTCACGCGTTCGCTCATGCTGTGATCTAATCGTTTGTGGGTAATTTGTTTGCACGGATGTTACTGCGAGATGAATGCAGCGAGAGCACAGAAGCCCGCGGGTGCATCGAGAAAATGTTGTACATGTAGCACACATGGAGCAAAAGGTATATGAATGATAACCGGTGGAGATGTTAACATTTTTCTGATGCTTCGACCGGGGTTTGGTGCGTTTGATTTAGCCATGCCAGTCATTGCACTGGACCACGGCGCTATGAAACGAAAGCACACTTCATACGAAGCTATTTGATTGCAGTGTGCATGTTCGCTGTGAGCATAATGATGGATGTTATGAATGAATGCTTGATGGGTTGGATTAGTTTAGAGAAGATGATTAAAACATTTGTATCGTTTAGTTTGTGTTATTTTTTTTTGCTTGTAGCTGAATCATTTTTTCTAGCAGCAGTAAAATTAATGAAACATGCTACTTTTGAAACCCTCAACACAAGTGCTGCAATAATTCGGTCTATTAAGTTTCCCTTTTTTTGCAGCAATCTATCATAAAATATATACTTCACTTTGACTTGCGGAAGTGACCTTCCCCCGGTTTGCTCCTCCATCCAGTCGGCTCACAGCCCGCTTGAAGTCGAACCCGAGTTCGACCCGTTTCCGACGCACATAGTGTTTGTGAAATGGGCAGTCATTAATCAATTAAAATTAATTGATGCACCAACTGACTTCAATGGACGGTTTCGGACCCGGGGTTTGCACTGCATATGAAAATGTTTTATTATTTCGCGAAACTCCCGGCTCGCATGAAGTGGGGGTCGGCTCTTGCGGTTTTGCAACGAGCGGCTGTGTGCACGTGCGTGCCTGTATGCGATATAGTACGCTTGCATGCATCATCTCTCTAGCGTTAACTAATAGGTGGATGATAAATGTTGAATGCGTTGAAAACCACCGACCGGGCGCTCTCGAGCTGGTGAAAGGCAGTTCGCAAAGGCGTAAAAACGATGCAATTCGTAATGAAAATGCTGTCGCCCCCTTTCTTGTGATGCTGTGCGCTGCCATGGCTGAAAATGAACTTGCCAATTGATTGGTGCGCTCACAGGGCACGCAGTATTGGATTAAGTGTATTTTCGCTGTAATTAATATTCTCAAATAACCACCGTGTAAATCGGTGTCAACATGGGAGGTTTGTTTGCTTAACTTTCGATATTGGTTCAAAGCAGGACGATACGCTAAAGTACCAATACAGCAACGAGTGGGAGTGCGTTTCGATCAGAAAGAAAAAAAAAACAAATCAAGTTTCACGACATTATATTACGCTTATCCCGAAACCGGGTTGGATTGTTTTCCGAAAGCACAGTGCAAAGTCTTGGAAAAATCTTTCCCAGCATTCTCACCTCACCTACCTATCCTCCACACAAACAAACCGAGTGTACAAGTCTTGCCAGCACCCGGGCGGTAAGAAGTTTTTCCGTCACACAAATTTCATGTTTGCTAGGCAGGATTAATTCAATTTGAATAATTCGTTTTGCTGATAAAAGTTTGATTTCAAATTGAAATTATGCTAATTTCATCAAATTACTAACCGGAGCCGAAGCTCGTGCCGAAGGCTCCGTACGCGTTGCGAACAGTACAGACAATGCCTGGGCCGGACCTGTAGGGAGGCAGGCAGGCAGGCAGACATTCGCAAAATCGAACGCGCGCACGCACGGAGTGGAGGAAGCCCGCCCGGCGTGGCAGATGGCAAATTGTGTTGTGCGTATTTCTTGCGTATCGTTCACGTGCACGCAGAGAGGCAGCCGAGGTGGAAAATGAGAATTAAGGCAGATGGGCTAAGGCAAAGGCACGGGCGCAAATTTGTTTCCAAACTTCGTGACGTTTCTTGATGGGTTTGGATTGGGAAATGCGGTACGGAAAACTTACCCCCACCGACAGTTCCAGCGTATTGAAGTGACCATATTCTTCTTGTTCAGGGACGAGAAGGTGGCTGGGAAGAGGCTGGACAGGCCGAGAAGTGTTTCCTGCTAGTGAAATGTGTTGCGATGCGTTTACATGACAGATTTGATGGCTGATCGCGGTGGATAATAGAGGATCTGGTTTTGAGAGTGATAACAATGAGAGATTGGTGGAGAAAAAATCGTGGAAATATTTCGCACTCTTCATGTGTCTGTTTGTGATTTTTTAAATTTATTTTTCCGGAAAATGCCGAAGAAGCGCCTCGACCAGAATGCATTATCCGTAGTCTTTGCGAAGCGCTCTGCCTAGGGCTACGGTTCATTATTATATTTTTTCTTACTCCGAACGAAAGGAAAATGAATCGAAACGATAAAACAAAAAAAAAACAAATCTCGATCGAATAAACCGTCACCACCCAACACCGGTGGAAGATAGAATCAGCGATAGCTTTGTCGAAATCTGTTTAATGAAGAGATCGATAAGCTAGAAATGTCCGCTTCTATCCCCTCTGAACATACCAAACCAAAAAAACCGGACAGTTGATGCCCCCGGGGAGAGGAAAGGAAGCGCATTTCCCGGCCCCACTTCGGGGAAAAGCAGATTAATTTATTCGGTAAACTTTGGTACCAACGAATAATGAGCTGACAGGCCGGGGGACACTGCTAACCCAAGGGCACCGAAAAACGGACCCAGTCTCCCGCTCAGTCCGCGCAAGGGACACACGGGCTGCCGAATCCAAAATGAGGGAAACGGCAAGAAGAAAAAAATCAAACGAAAGCAAAGCGCTCCCCAAAGATCAAGGACACAGTGGAGATCGAAGCGACACGGTCGGCTATGTTGGTTGGCTCACTAATTGGGTGCACCGGGCGCTGTAAACCGGGCGCCCAAATGGAGACAAGCCCAAGCACAGCGGCACCAGAGCGAGAGGATAGTACGGGACACATTTTTCTTGTTTTTTTCGGTACTGACTGCAAAGTCTGCATAACAGAACTTTGTCCACCCTCCGAACGATGTAATCGTATTAATGGCTCCCATAACGACCGCTCCGGGAGCAGAAGTGTTTAGCGAATGCGTGTCTCGCCGCTTTGTTTGTGTCGAGCGCTGTAACGCTGTAAAGCGGCAACAAGACGTTCCACGTAATGGTGCGTCGGCTTCCAATTGTGAGTGTGTTTAAAATTAATGAAAAAAGTTTATTGCACACCAAATTGTTGGCGGGCAAGAATGAACACGCGCGGGGAACACACATTCGATTGAACTTCAGCGCGAAAGACGTGCGCGCAACAGATGACTTTACCAATCTCTGTCAGCTAGACATTGATCGATTGCAAACGTCAAAACAGCGTACAGCTGTGACCAATGATTGTGCGGGTCTTTTCTCCCCCGGGCGAATGCTTGTTGGAAAATACATCTAAAGTTCAGAAATTCTGTAAAAGTAAATACCTTATCGTACAACTGTAGCATAACAGCCGCTCTTCAAGCTTTTACGCCGTTCTGAATAGAATTGGAAGTATAAAACATTTTCTGCACAACTTACAATGTCTCGTTTGCTTACGAACCATATTATACACTTGTAGTGGCACCATCTAGCGCGCCACCTGGCTCTGGCTCTTCACAAAAGGGTAATGAGTCTTTTTATCGTGCGCTGTGTAATAGTTTCATGCTCGAGCAGCTCATTAAAAAGCTATCTGTTGCATTTAGCCTGGCGCGCGAAAGGAGTGAGCTGTGTGACCTTCGCGTTACACTTTTCACAATCATAGGGGCTCTCCGGTAAACCGGGGCTCGTTAAACGCGAGAAGTGCGTTCATAATAATGCTTCGCCAGCGCTTTGACGGCGCCTCAAGATGAATGGAATTTGCTGGTACATTTCCCCGTCAACACATCCACCTTCTTTCACGTGATCTCTCGAGCTTTCTCTCTTTAGTGCTTCATATTACATGTGGTCGCGATCTGTCAAAGTCGTTTGAAGTGTCGGGCGGTACGTTCTTGGCACACGGGTTTTTTTTTTAACGCCCGCTTCAACAATACTTGAGCGGATGCTGTTGTACACGAGGTAGCGGGAATACAGGGAGAGAGGGGTGGGAATAAAAAGCATGACAACCGTTCCGTACCGAGTTGACACGTACCATAGAATTTGTGTCCGAGGCGTGCATTGCAAGGCTCGGCGCTATCTCGGTGGAATAACGGTGTGCCTGTCGTAGGTTAAAATATGGATAAATGAATGCAATCAAAACCCGTCCCGAACAGCGTGGTGGTAATGGCAGCATACAGTGCAGTGCAGTATTGTACGTGTAGAACGTAATCTACGGCTAGAACCGCTTGAGAAGAATGAAAAAAAAAAAATACACGGAAAGTGTTTTTGGAAAGTACGAAAGCGTAGATAGTGATAATAAGTGCACATTACGGCTGGTTAAGCAGTTGGCTGAGCATTGGTTTTGTCTGGTGTGAGTGTTTAAACAAATTATAATTAAAGTTTATTTTTTGTGAGTTAAAAATACCACAGTTGTAGGCTATATTGGGAGTGACAGTTAGAAAAAGGCAAAAGGCAAAGCAATGCAAGGATAGTTACTCAGGAATGAATTATCTTTCGTTAATTCAATATCAAATTATATCATTATTTGAGTAAGTTTTAGGGTTAGTTATGGTTCAGGTTCCAGACCTTTCCCCCGTAATCGCACTATCCGGCTACGGGGTAAAAATAAGTCTTGCAACCTTTAAACATTTGGCATGAACACGTAAGTCGTTCCATAAAAAAGAAGAACAAAGCCCCAATTGGAAAATGTCAACTACAATGAGCTGGTTGCACGACGACGTTTTCATGGCTCTTTCTACCTCAAAACCAGCTTCCAAACATAATGAAAGTCTTTGCTTCGCATACGTCTCCAATTCTTAATAGAAATAGAAATTCAAACAAAATGGGCAGCGAAACTTTTGTACGTCGCGTTGTCGGGCTGTGCATCTTTATGCATCATTGCGCGCGTCGTCTATTCACGGTGCATCGGCATCTCCGCGCCCGCGCCTTTTGCTGGTGGACCCAACCCAAGCATCTAAAAAGCTGTTACGCTCTGTTCGGTCCCGCGGAACCCTCGCGGGAGTCATGAGAAGTCAGGAAAATATATGAGTTTGCTTTGCCTTAGTGAAAGCATTTCCACGCCCCATCCGTATCCTACCATACGTATCCATACTGACGTGCTTTCAACCCCAAAAGCACACACACACACACACAGCCCGGTTTCGGTGAGCTTTGCCGAAGCAACATAAAATGTTACACGTCTGCAAACGTTATGACTGCCATTAATGTCAGCGCGTGCGGGTGGGGTGTGGGTGTGTGGGTGGTTGCTTTGCCCTCGATATCTGTTTCGCTTGCTTGTTTTTACCGAAGCGGCCGAGTGGTTCGATGCCGCATGCTCCCGCCGCTCCTGTGCGCACGTACTTGTGCGGGCAGGAAGTTCGTGACGGGACAGCGAAAGTTTCCTTCTTCCCGCGTGGCGTGTATGCTTGCTCGCTTGCTAGGAGGACGTCGTGGAAAAAGCATTTTCCTGCCTGCCCGCTAGCACTTCCCTGTGTTTCCAATCTTCCTCACTACCGGGGGTGAAAGTTTGAGTTTTGGGAGAAGCGGAAGCATGGGAAAAGTAGGACACACGAAGATGCCTTACTGCCTGCCTGCACTTTCGGTTCGGCTGCTGCTAGTCTATTCGTGCTGGTAAATGCACTTTAGGGATAATTACAGGATGTTCGTAAGTTGGTGCAAGCACCACCAGCAGGAAGCTGCTCGCTACGGGGGTTTGCCCCGTTTTTTGGGGTATTTCGGTGTGCGGGAGATTTGTTTGCCTTTTACGAACTTGCCGGAGTTCGTTTTGGTTTCGGATTTGGAAGGATTCGGATTTTGCTGGATGGTTTCATTTTTCCCCACTCCAGTTTTCGGTGTGTGTTAAAATGCAGATGACTTTGTTTGTGTTTTTGCCATTGAGCGCGAGCGCAAGAGGATGGTTTACGTGGGGAGTGTAGAAAGGGAACTCATAATCACGATACGTGGTGGTTTCGTCCGTGATGATGTATGAGGCGTGAGCTATGAATCTGTTCGCTCCGCTTTAGGAGGAACTAGGCAAACATATCTCGGTGAAGAAGGGGCTGTTTGTACGCGTGACCAATGTCAGGAACTTGTTCCATAAATAGAGCGATGGACTGTGTGTGTGTGTGTGTGGGAGGGTTTGCAGACGCTTGCTCCAATGCCTATCTTACTGGTAGGATTCTATGTGATGTCTTCCCTTTGGAGCTTTGTTGATATCTCATAAACACAGTTAAATGTTAATGTCATAAAAAAATCCGGTCCAAATTTACAACCCTCTAAACAAGCGAATAAAGCGACGCTGAATGTGAGTTGTTGTTGGTACGGGATTATTGTTCAGTTACACTGTCATTTACATAATGAACTGTTTGGCGAACCGGTAAGGCCACCTAAGTTCGCCGGTGGAAATATAGTGAAAATTTAATCAAATCTTCTTCCCTCGCCTATTGTCCTTGTTTGCTTTTCCTTTTTTCACATTGTTTTTTTTTTATGCCTGCGTTCTGCTTTTGGAGTTTTTTTTTATCCTAAAGTAAAAACGATGGGCGCACGATGCCGACAATCGTAAAGTGAAAAATGCTCTCCCTGTTTCTTGGTCCACCCCTCTCCAAGAAGACCACGCAACTTATTGGTCCCCCGGTTCGCGTTGCCTGTAATCATCATCATTCCGCTACCGAAGCCCCGAGTTGTCAGTAGCCACCGCCGTGCGAGAAGGAAACTTTTCACCTTTCTGATCATCGTGCCGTTGTGCTTCGTTCCAGTGGCTTCCACCTACGCCCCCGGATCGGATCGGCCTCCGTGCTGCTCGTGGATCAGGGGACACCTTGGGGACCAATTTTCGTGCGTGCGCTTCACCCAGCCCATGACGGGAAGGAGGGTGCGGAGCGGTAGAAAACATGACAAACCAGTAAATACGAGGCTCCCGTGAGCGGGACAGTGTGTACGCTTTGGTACCTACGCACCCCACGCTTCCGTTCGAAACAAGACAGAACGTAGGGACAGAGGCAAGAAAGCGCGATACAGGAATCGAAGCAAAATATGAAACGCACATCGCACGCGGACAAATGAAAAAAGTTTCGCCGGGCCAAAGCGATAAAGTAGAATTATTTGCATAAAAGGTGTGTTTAGTTGATTAAATTCTGTGGAGAATTTATTAGTGAGCGGAGATCGGTTGTGCGGTCGGCCGCTCGAACTGCGCTGCTAATAAGGGGGGAAACTCCCCCCCAGCAGCTGCGTGAGTGCGCTTCTTCGGCTTCCACCAGTTTCGGTGAGGCTTGTGCTTAGGATACAAAAGAACCATCACCGTCACCACCACCAACACCAGCGGCTTTGGGATTTTTCTTCAACGCTGCTAGCGTGGGAGCCACTTTTACGCTGCACCCTTGGCGCAGGTGTTGGTCGGAATCGGCTTTCGGCCGTGCGGCGGGTTTGGGGTCAATTTCGCAGCCTATGGTGTAATTTCAATCATTGCCACTGCCACAAGCAATCCATCTTCCATCTCGCGGGCCGAGTCGGCGAGTCGTGGGCTGTGTAGGATTTTCCGGTGAAAATTGAATTTAAATCGGAGCTAATGAGGCGCTAGATTGAGACGTCCGGTGGTGCCCGGATACCGGGAGGCCGAAAACAAATTATCACCCAAATGGCGTTCAGGGCGATGCTCGGCTCAGCTTGCTTTTGCTTCCCACAAGGGAGGTATGAAACAGTGAGAGAGAGAGAGTGAGAGAGAGAGAGAACGGCAACTGTGGGATCGGTAGGGATGGCCCAAACTTTGGTGTAAGAATTTATGGATGCCTTCTATTTTATTTTGCAAACAAAACGCAGAAAGCGCGATGCTACCACAACTGAGCCCGGCGGTGGATTATAGATGATGGGTCTCCCCTCGGGCGGCGTGGATTGTAGCTTTACCCTTCTCAGACGGCCACTGCTGTGCTTGGCTCTGCACTGTATCAAAAGTATTTAATTTCGAATTCTGCCTCCTGACTCACACCACGTGGCGGTGGGTCTGGAAAATGTAAATAAAATATGTTTTTATACCATTCAATAGTGTTTAGCAACATGCCTGCTTCTGTTCGCTTTTGTATCCGTTAGGACCATTTGGCAACCGTTTGTATGTGTGTTCCACCCCACTTCCTACTTCCTGTGGTTGTTGTCATTAAAAAAGGCCACAGCCTCCCTTCCCGAGTCGTGGGTTTTGTAATATTAAATTTTATGACTATTAAATACGGTACCAGAGTCTAACGATACGTCCGCCAGATGGCGTCACGTGCGGTTTCGATCGTAAAAAGCAGCCCACCGGGACGGAGGAGGGTGAAATGGCAGAGGTCACCTCAACTGTATGCGTGTGTGTGTGCGAGGGTGGAAGTTATTGGGTTCGGTTTGGTTGCGAATCATCATTTGGGTGAATGCGTTTTTTTTTCGTTATGTTTCCTGTCTCTTTTCACTCGCCACTCTAGAGAAGGAAGGAGGGATGGTAGCTAAAACATGATGCTTTGATTGACTTTGCGTCCGTCGAAAGCACACTTGTGCTTTTTGTCTGCTTTTGGGGGTTTCGTTTTTATACTGTGCTATATTTCCCCTGGTCAGGGGGAGTTTCGCTTGGGTCAATATTGAAAAAAACCCGTTCGCGCGTCTGCAGCGTGTAGGCACAGCGAGAGATCTTTTTTTTGCATTGGTTCAATGCAAATGTAGAATAAAAAGAATTTCGAAACCGAATCAGTGGCTGGTAAAAGCTTTGCCCACGAAACAGAGGTAATAAATTTTTATGACTTCAAAATTGGAAGCCTGTATCATGCTGTATCAATTGCTATTACAGCGTATGTTGCTGCAAGATTCAGCTGTGGTTAAAATATTCACAGTGAGTGAACGTATATATGGATTTATGTTTTGAAAGATGAGTTTTAAACTCTACAGAATTCACAGCCGAGGTTAAATCGGAAACTGATTTCAAAAAGTAGTCATGTCTCGTTTTTTGAATTTCTTCTTCTTCTTTGGCACAACAACCGCTGTCGGTCAAGGCCTGCATTGTACCCACTAGTGAAGTGAGCTATAGCAGGATAGTCAGTCCTACGTATGGGGGCACGGTCTATTCGGGACTTGAACCCATGACGGGCATGTTGTTACGTCGTACAAGTTGACAACTGTACCACCAGACCGGCCCAATTTTGATTTTACGATTGGTTATTTATTGTCCCGCGTTTTATAATTACTGTGAGAAGCGGAAAATACTCCACAATGAATGGTACATAATTCAACTCTAATTATGTCCTATTCTTTCTATTGATTTTGGAACGGCACACTGAAAATTATGGAAAATATTTTATTAGAATCTTGCTTTATTCTAGGTAGTAATTATTATTAACTGTCATCTCGATTAAAATAGCAGTCACCTATTATTCTTTCCCCGAAGCCCTCTTTCGTCTTCTTCAATTGAGACGTAATCACATGAGAAGTAATTGTCGATTCGAATAAGGCGTTAATAATGAAATACATGTATCAATTCTACGTCGGTAACTTGTTTTCGTTGTTTCTCCCCCTCCCTGCGAGCATCTTTCTAATCCAGGGGAAGCACTGGCAACGCAACAAATAGCGCTAGCTGTGGCTAATCAACCGTTCGTCGTGGGCACAAAAATAGCCCAATATAATGTAGTTTTCCAGGAAAAACAAAACTTATACAGAGATATCACCCAAGTAGGTCCCTGTCGGAGGGATTACTGTACATTCCCTACTCCTATAGACGCTTTGATAAGGCAATGGTTCAACTACTACCACCGTACACACGCAGCACCTCGGTTGTAAGTAAGTTGTTAGCAAGGATTTTGTTCCCTTCCGGTTTGTCACCGTACCCGGCTACAGATACAAGCACGGGACCGGGCACGATAAAAGCACGAGCCAAAAACACGAGAATTATGGGTGTGGGGTGACAGGGACAGGGATGGTGGTCTTCCAGCGGTGTGTAGTGACACGCTAAGGTCATAATTAAATACGACGAAATGTGATTTGACGACAGCAGGCCAAACTAGTGGTGCTAACCAAACGCGCACCGGGCCCGTACACGCTAATAAGACAAGTGATGAATTTTTAATGAGATTCTAGCACTCCACCCGCAACCACCCGCAACGAAACGGACCGTGAGGTGTCGCCACAACCGTGTGGTCGTCTCTCGTGCTTTCGGTGACGGTACCGGCCCGCAGCCGAAAAGGGCACCGTCCGAGTCCTTTTGCATATTCCCGGCGGGTGCGGGTGCGCGGGTGCTGGAACCGCCCCGTCCAAGTCCCGGGAAGCCTGGCCGGTGGTGTTTTGGTGGCAGTCAAAGTTTACTCGTGAATATTAAAGCGAGGGAAAACAAGTTTCCGAGCAAGCGAGAGTGGTTTTGGGCACGAGGACACACCGTTGTGGGGAGTGGAGAAGAAGGGTGGAAAGTTTGTTCTGTTCGCTGTAGGGAAGGGATCCTTGTTTTTGATAAATATTATCAGATCCCACCATAATCAAGGATGATAATTTTATCATCTCCCCTGACGGACGGACCCACCCGAATCGCTAGAGAGCCGGCGGCAGACGGACGAAACAGTCGCCTGACAAATCGAACTAATTGATCCGGCTAAGCGCGCTCGCGCTACGATGTGTGGCGGTGATTTCGGGCAGAATAATTATTGCATAGCAATGATCGATCGACTCCCGGGCTGGTGGTGCCGTTTCCGTGCTGGTGGCGGCGATGATTTTAATCCATTTCATTTCATCCTTCCGGTTGGGATCGGACGGACGCGGCTTGTGGATGGTGGTGGTGGTCTGCCATTCGCAAATGGACACGCAAAGCTCAAACCAAGCCCAAGACAAGCAACCGTTGGCAAGACGGCAGTCCGAGGCGTAACGAAACGTCGAACCGGACGTTGTTTCACAAAAGGGAAACATTAGTGTCAAAATTCATTTAGTCGACATGACAGCCGTATCATCCACAAAACCACCAGACACCGTCGGTTCGGGTGAGCTTTTGCCGTGCCCGATTCCTCACCACTGGGAGTCGCTTCCGTTTCCGCACCGGTACTGTACCACGCATTCGTTTTGTTCCGGGCCTCCTTTCGAAATGAAGCTGAGAAATCGGAATGGTTCGCTTGTGACACTGCTGGTGGACACTCATTTGCAGGCCTGCGTGTTTGCGAGCGGAAGAACTCGCCAAGCAAGGTTTGTGGTTTTTGTCTGGTGTTCGTGGGAATATTCTTACGGATGAGAGGAGCGCAATCGAATGGAGAGGCCTGCGGATAAGCACGGTTTGCACAACGTGGGTATGATTTTCGAAGCGTGAAACATGAGGTTTAAGAACTGCATACATATTTTGGAATCTGAATGTTATTTACTCGATTCTTGTTGGGTTCAACCATTTCTTTAAGATAAACATGATTTTTAGTCACGCACTATTTTATGAGTTTTGCCTCTATCCGATGTCAATAAAAATGGTTAAGAATTGGTGTTTATTAGTGACAGTTCTGAACTTTCTCTACTTTCAAGATATAAAACAGAGACAACTTAAAAGTGTTATTATTTATAACTCAATAAAGATTTTTTATGTAATTTAATTATGTTATATCCAAATAGTAAATCAAATAAAAAAGTCTAATTAAATCGGTCTACACATTTAAATGGTTTTAAATTGAAGAAACACCTAAATATTGAATAGCATTACCTTTTACTGCGCTGTACGGTTTTTGGGACCAGAGTCAGAAATCTTGCGAAAGTTATAACTTAATTGCTAATAATCTTTTAATAAAGTAGAAGGACTTGATTGCCTCCCACATTTCTGCCCATGTTTATGAACGTGTTACAACCGTGCTCGAGATGATGTTTCCTGAAATAATAAAAAGCAAGAAGAAAATGCTTCTCACTCCACACTCCAGGCCTCAACTTTCCTCCCGCTTCTGCTGTCATGCCTTCGCGCGTTCAGTGCCCAGTGTGACCACTAGCTCGGACGCTTTTTGCCATTTGCACGCCCATTTTGCCTGCTCTCTCTCTCTCTTTCTCTCTCTCTCTCTCTCGCTCTGCTCACACTTAATGGGTTGTTTTCTTTGGACAGATCTTCATTATCCTTTCTGATTATGCGAAAAAGCTCACTTTGTGCCGTGTCTGCCTCATCAGCTCTGGTCCATTCGCTAGGGCTACTGCTCTCGGTACCATCCATCATCTATTGGCTGTGGCATGTGTTTTTTTTTTGCTTCACACTCTCTCCTTCGCCTTTCTTACGTTCTCTTTCATTCCTCCCGAAGCTAGTAGATACTGTGAATAATCCTTGAATTCTAGGATCGTTTTGCGGTTCGGTTCGATTACAAGCGGAGAGGGGGCTAACCACAGTTCCCTGCACACCGGCAAGAGCGCTACCACTTGGCCGTTGGCTGCAAAAGCAAACGGAGCTGTATGATGCAGCATTTCTGTGGGTTATTTTTCTTCGCACCGGATGTAAGGTTAAGGTGCGGCAAACAAGAAAAACACTTTTTTAATGAACGCTCCCCTCCGCCCGGATGGAGGGTTGGCTCGGGTTCGGTAATTTAATATGCTTTATGACAATATTTTCTCCCCTCTCACTCTCTCGCACACAGCGTTCGCCGTGTAATGCTATTGTTTGCAAAATTCAACCAACCATATTCGACAAGCACGGGAAAAGGTGTTGTGGCTCATTGTTTTTTTTTTGCTTGTTGGCTTGGTTTGCGCAGACTTCACAGGTTTCAGCGTGTTGGCGTATTTCTCAGCTAGAATAGACAACATCAACAATGTCGCGTCGCTGCCGTGCTGAAGGAAGGCAAACGCGAATGAATGGCGATGGAAAATCGTTGAAAGGAATCGAAGTTTACAAGCAAGCCGCATGCCGTGTGAGAGGGGGGAAAATGGAAACCACAGCAAAATGTGCGAGCAGCGGTCGAACGATGGGAGCGTGGGACAGCACTGTTGACAACCGTGACAAGGTAATTGACAGGAACCGGTGTAATGTCAGAAAATAAATTAAAAGGTATTAAAAATGTGTGTTAAGAGTTTTTGCTTCCGCATTCCGTTCGATAGCTTTAGAGAGTCATGTAAGCAGCAGCAGTAAAATAGAAGAGGTGTTTTTCATTGTGTTGATGATGTTTCATCATAATGAGGTATATCTATAACAATGTAATTTGCAATTATTTTGTTACAACTGCACTTACAGAAGGATGGCTAGATTTCAATATAAAAGCATGTTTCAATCATAATCTAAGATTTCGGTAGAAAATCTCCTCAATCGCAAATCAATTCATTTATTATGTGTAACATTTTTCATTCTGCTTCTGTTGCCTTTGAGAAGGTACGCTTTGTTTCTCGTGTAAGTAATTATCACTGGAATTGAGCAGCTAATGGAAGCACTTACATGATGAGCACCAATATCATATCGAACGTTGGAATGGGGTGTAGGCAACTTTTTCCACCTGCATCAAGGGTGGTAGCAATAAAATCAGAAAACCAATCTTCAGCTATCGGTTTGCAATCGGAATTACCTCTGAATAGAAGGGACGAGTGGCATCGAGAAATAAATTCCCAAGAAGTTGTTGCCCTTACCATCTTGCCCGGGGGAGGCGATACAGGCTGCGAGCAGGCACAAGGCACATAACTTGACGCTTTACAAATTCTGCTACCTGATCTGGTTTGTCGTTTTTATTGCAACGAACTGCAAAATGATGGGTTTTGTGAATGTGTTGGGTTTTCCTGCTTGTACAGGAAAATTAAACGAACATAAAGAAACGGGAGCGAAGAAAAAAAAAAAGACCGAAACAGCGCCCCAGTAGGAAACGGTTAGCAATAAATTGAGCTATCACTTTGGCGAAACCTTTTGGTACACTTAAATTAATTAAATTTCTACACGATTATCTTTCACTTGTACAGATGCTGTGTTGAGGTGCAGGATGTAGGTGCAGGTGGTGGGTTCCATCTTTGAGCGCTCTGCCCGTGTGTCTTTTCTACTGGAAATGGGCCAGTTTTGCTGACCAATCAGCAAAGCCTTTCGTGGGAC
>KI920532.1:0-11903 GCA_000473525.2 Anopheles melas | reverse complement strand
TACGTCACGCTTGGAGAAGCTAGAAGTTTTATAGTTATATCACATGGTCTTTATGTAATTTCCCCACGAATATCACTATAGCATAAAAAAGCCGAATTAACATATTAGAGAAGCTCTTCAATATTAAAAATAATGGCAAGAGTAACATAACGAAAACCTTAAATCCATAAAAATAGGTGAAATAAGCCGTTAACAATGGCTCGTTGGCAATGGTGAATGGAAAGGTAAAATAGGTAAAAGGTAAAGGTAAAAGGTAAATAACGATGGAACAGATATATCAGGCTTGCACTATTCTTCCGATGCCCTAATGAAGTACCAGCAGCTCAAATGAAACGAAGGTAAAGAAAACTAGAAATGTTTAGCTAAGACTCTGTTTTTTAAGCTATAAAGACACCACTGCTGATGCAGGGTGTATCATTAAACGCACAATCACTATCTTCTCAAGTACCGCTGTTGCATCGGCAGTGCCAAGAGGAAGCAATAGTAAACCGGTATGACTAGAGCTGCATTATCATTGGTGGCTGGACCGACGGAGACTGGTAATGAACTTGAAGAAATGGTTCCAAGTGGCACTCCCATTTACATAAATACTGATTTATATCTCTGTCGTGGCAACCGGTGCTCCTAGCTCATCCACATCAGTTAACAACGAGTCAATACATTCCCATCTGCTGGACTGTAGAAAGGGATCAACAACATTTCTTATGTCACTGGAATGTCGTGTTACGACTTGTCTTCGTTTTGACGCAATGATGAAGCGGTTCCTACGGAATACATCCGGCAGTACAGCGCACAATGTCCCATCTTTGCAACGTCTTTACTGCTGGTGGGTTTCGCCCCAAAGGATGGCTCGTACGCTCGGCGAGGTTATGGGTGCAAAGCACTAGCGGAACGATGTGGCAATGCTTTAACACCATCCTCAAGGAATAGCAAGCGCTAATTATTATACAACCTAAGACGCACCCAATTAGTCATTTTTGAAACGGTAATCAAGCTACAGGCCTATGTAGTTAAAAGCTCCAAGAGCCGAATCAAAGTGCCTAGCTGTCCTGTCTGTAGATGCATCCTTTCATTCGTTCATACTTATTCATACTATTTTTAAAGTGATATACGAGTTTAGTGTAGGAAAAATACTGTTGAAATTATGTCTGGCTACCAAACATATCATTTGTTTATGATCATATGAAAAGAACAGTTTATTGAATGAAAAATATTACCTAGAATTAAGATTTAGAAACATTATATAGAACGGTCCGTATAGACTGATATTCAACCAACTGTATGGTTGAAAGAGCAAAATTCTATATAAAAACACACTCGTAGGGTACTACGTGGAAAGCCAAATATTGAGTAACTGGCATACCAACTTGTGCCAATTATTTGAAGCGTTAAAATATAAAGTAGCCGTATCCAGCTCGTGTCAAAATTTGCCGAACACTTTCTCGTGCGATCGGGTTCGACCCCCATTCAAATAGAGTGTTAAAAGTAAGGCAAATATAATACGGATTAATTAATGTTAAATATTGTGGAAATAGAATAAAACTGCCAAATTTTCTGACTGACAAGATTTACAACTAACATTTAATCCCGGTGGCAATAAATATGTACAGCCAATATAAAACTACGAAGGGAAGGGATATCAATAATGCAATATATGTTATAGCAGTAGGTTAGCATGTTCTAGCGAAGAATGAGCATGAGCAACGTCAACATAGAACAGCATCGCAGGGTTTTGAAATTGTCAAGATCCTGATGGTATGCAATTTGCAATACATTTATGTTGGAGCACGTCCACAAAGTATACGAGCATGTATTTAAAAATTGGAGCACGCTCGCAGATGTTGCATCGAAATAGTATTAAGGGATCATTCATATACTACGTAACACTCACAGGATAATCACAGGATCGACGAGGGTGAGGGAGGAGTGAGGGGGGGATTAGGGAGTGAGGGGAGATCTTTAGCTTTAGAGGCACATGGTAAAGTCACGTTTAGGCAGCGGTCTAATTTTGTTGCGCGCAACATTGTTGCTCGGAAACATATCGCTGAGGTGGTCTATGAATGTTGCTGGCAACATTTCGCTTTGACATTGTTTAGCGTAAAAAAATTGCCAATTAACAGCTCAGAGTTTATTTTTTATCATTCACTTGTTGAATAAAGTGTTGAAAAAACAAAATGTACTCCAAAAAATTTATTATAAATGCTTAAAATTAAAATTTAGCGGATGTCAACAAAGCGCACACTGCTGCTCTGTCATTTCATACACCCGATTACCATGACCAAGGTAAATAGAAAATGTTGCCAGACAAAAATCAAATTGGATTGAATTTGGCATGCAACAAAGTTGCGCTAGCTGTCAAAATCCATACATTTTGCCAGCAACAATGTTGCGCGCAACAAGATTAGACCAGTGCCTAAAGGTAAGATTAAACAATATGTAAATTATAAATATGTAATATGTGCAATATGTATAAATTACATACTACGGTATGTGGAAGCATGTTATAAATATGTCACTAAACATCACTTGAACCGTCTATCTTCCCTAGAGCAGTTTTAGAAATATATAAGCGCTCCTTATTTTTTATATAAAAGCAACTAGTTCCTATTTTTTATTACAACATTCACTTAAATGTAACCTACTGATTTATTTTAACCTAAACGTAACATCTGCTTGATTTATTGTTCCTGTCTGCGGGTGAATTTTACCTTTCATTATACCTATCACATAATTGTTGAGTAATTTCATATTTTTTTCTCCCGTCATTGTAATTCATTCTATGTTGTGGTTTGATTAGTGCCAGATAGTCTGCCCTTGCTATGGGGAAATGATACGACGGGCATGTAGTTTAGCCGTGCCAGTTGACAACTTTACCAAGGGACTGCCCTGCACATGTAAAAAAGAGATAAATATGTGAATGACGGTCGGGCCGATATTAGGTTTTAATCTAGCCAGAACATGGGAAAAGGTTCACTTACTTATTCCTTCATTTACGTAAAAAACAACAACAAATAAATCTACAAACTAGAAAATCATGTATTTTGTTACGCTTGGGGACTATGTTGAGGTTATGAGATTATGTTGGGATTATAATGGGAATGAAATTTAAAGGCATGAAAGTAGAATTCCAACATAGTTACAGTGTAAACTAAATCCTAACAAATTGGTGACAAGTGAAACCATGTAAACTTACTCTTTTGTAATAGATACTGCACAATTTCTACCAAGATATGTAAGATAATGCAAAGTAAATAATCTCGTGCTTTGCTCGAATGAGCTATTTTAGTGATAAGGTCGCTATTTTTCCTTCAAAGCTGATTTTTTCTCAATCAGATTATTCTGGCTACTCATGGTAATCTAGGCATTTATGTATGTCATATTTTGCACCGACCATTTCGCTGTATGTTTTAAATAAAAAAAAATCCATCAGATCTCTTCATATGTCTTGTGTCTTGTGCTTATGTTATGTCTTCTTCTATGACATAACAACCTAAGCGATCATGATCTTTTTTGTACAGGAACCAAGGACTTATTTTTCTACGTAACCGGTTAGTGAGTCTTTGCGTAGCAGGAAGGATCCCGTTCGACGCCACAAGGGGGGGGTGTTTACGATTCTAGCCAGCTGTTTTATATGGAGTTTGACACTTGGCGGAGGAAATCATGACAACACTGCATACAAAAACAACACGCCAAACTAGCGCTTGAATTTTAGCCTAAAAAAATATGTGTCCAAAAGCCAATTCGTGACACAGTCATGAAGGATTGATTTTTTATGAATCATACTTATTTTGTCAATAAAGATAAACAAATGTTTACATCGATGTTTTTAAAATTGATTAAAAGTACTATATCCCAATTCAAACTGAAAAAAAGAAAACAAAACAATTTTAAAATGGTTCTTTGTTTGAACACAATTGTTGAAATCCAATATGGCGGAGCGTAATTGTCAAATGGTTTCAGCTCGGATAGTGAAATGTTTTCCACTGACAGACAGAAACTTCAGCTGATTGGCTTCAGATAGAAAACGATCCAATGCTTGTTAATTTGTTTATTTCATCTGGTTTGAAAAACATAGAAGTATATCCCCTTTTTCGCACAACAGAAGAAATAGAAGTTTATTTCATCTAGTAAAACAAATTTTAATTACATTCACATCAATTATGATGCAAGGGTTGTACAATAAGCCCTATAAAATGTAATTACGCGGACCAATATAAGTTACCCAAAGTGCCCATCAAATCTTTAGCTGTCCATAATAATGCCATCTTTATTTGGTTCATATTGCACTCTTTTTCATTTGGAAGGCGGTGCCATGGTACAGTCGTCAACTCGTACTACTCAATAACATGATCGTCATGACTTCAAACCTAGATGGACTGCTCAATTCACCCCCACCCCCTTCCGCAACAAGCGCCGATAATACGACTGTGTGATAGTGAATAAATCTCGAAAACCTTATAGGCCGGCATGTCCGCGTAGGACGTTACACCAAATAAAAGATAATTTTCCACACATTCTATTACACATCATATGTGCAGCTATAAGCAATGAAATTAAAATTACTAAGTTTTTTGACCTAGACCTTCCATCATAAAAAATCTTGATAATTTCGAATGTCATTCTGTTACATAAATGTATCTAGATTGAAAATAATGAATAAACAAAACGTATAAACACGTAAAAAAATGTCTTCTGTTTACACTAGTAGAAGCCAAACTAAAGGGTTTTCATGTTCGTTGAAGGTCACATCCAACTTTAAAGGCTAGATTTGCTTGCCTGTATATATGCCGAGGGTCGGTCTTCAATGAACAGTTCAATAAAAGGTAATCTTTTGCATCGAAAATACGCAATGAAGATATAATGATACTTGATCTGCGCCCGAGTAGGTATGGTTCGTAATGAAATAATTGATCAAGACCATGTGATGGCCTCCATCGCGGTAAAAACTACCAATTTTTCATCTCTTACTCCACACCGCGATGATTTGCGGTGCTAGAGAATCGGATGAAGGAGAAACGAGCGGGTGCGTAACGTGGCAAACGCTTTTTTTTATTACAATTGCTCGAATTGAAATTATGATTGGGTTAGCGTGGTAGTGCTGAAGTTCACGATCAACGTTCGCCGAATCAGAAAAATCGGTTGTTGTGTTGTTTTATTGCGTGTTTGAAAACATGATAAATAAACTGGATTTTTTAATACATCCTAAAGTAAAAAATACAAGTTTCAAAAATACAGAATATTGAGGTATATTTGTGGGCCTATGTTACGTTTTCCAAACCGTAAATGTTGTGTAAAGGCTGTTGCATTACTTTGAAATACACATGCACATTATTTGCATACATAGTAATCGTTCTTTCACCCTAAAGAAAAAAACGAAAGGAAGACTTTTGCAGATATTAAACTTTATTTCATCATAAGAAATAATCTAATTGTTTATAGAATATAGACTACATGTGACCAAAAAATGTATAAGTAATAAAATGCATTTTTGCTCGTTTGACACTTGTCAAAAGGAGAGCACTGCTAAGATACTACTCCACTCTGTAATGCTCCAAAAGCATTCCTCTCGATCGCTGACGTGCAATGCCAAAACAATTACCATCTGGTCGACTTAAAGTTTTGATCTGTGCCAACGCTTTCGCCGCGTGCCAATCCTCTCGTTGGCAGGGACCCATTGTTGACTCTCTGCCACCCCACCCCGCTGTAGTTGCAGACAGTCAGTGAACCGTTCTATTGGTAAAAGTACTCCAGACCACAAACATCGTCTATGACAAACTGTACATCTGTGCCGTGGCTTGCTGTTGCGATTGCAGCATCGTCATCTCGAGTACGGCGGTGAAGGTTAGCCGACGAGTTTGCCTCGAGTGGTTTCATGGCATCGATTGGTGAGGATCACGACGCTGGAACGAGCGGACGAACACGTAACCGCAAGAAGAAATGCTAACCATTGAGCGTAAATTTGCATCGTAAAATCTATGAATGACTGCCACAGGTTCACCGCAACACACACCAGCCGTCGACGTCGCGAACCTGCTCTGATAAGATGTACATCCCGTTCGGCCAGCGTAGACGGGCTGGCCATTGTGGCAACGGCACTTTCCACCCGTAAAACCGTAGCTTCCACCACACACGCAGATTGTGTCGTATAATCTGTTCGATAATCAGGATTTGTGTGTTAACCAACGTTGCTGCGGTCGATCACTTTCTTTTCGTGTTCGTCAACCGTAGGCCGTTTTCGGAGAATCGATAAAAAAAACAATAGATCTCCTATGCTGCAACGATGAGCAAAACCGGTTTATTAGCGAAACTTAACAATATTACCGAGTGCACACATTAACAAAGTAGGATTTCCGCGAAACAACGGCACTGTTTTGCAACTAGATTGTTTCAACAAAGCAACAAACTTAACCATTACAACCAAACTATTGTGCTACCAAACCTAATTTTATTGCGATTTTTTGTACTAGTGCATTATTTTATGTGTAATGCGTAACTTACTAAAGGAGCATGTAGTCAATCTTATTCCATATTACATCCATATTATCTTACGTCCATCGCATAGCCTATGTACGATATGCATGTACAACAAAACCATTCTATAAATATGCATCATACTTATTCACCGAGCCAGCCATTTCGTTAACATGCCCTTTTACACGCACCTAGCCAAAGGGTCGGCATGGTCACCATAGTCGCTGACATTGGTTCAATGATGCTTGGGGCAAACCAAATAATAATACCAACAACTGCAACAGCAGTACGAGTTCCAAGCAGCACTCGCAATGACCTTCGATGTTCAGCAGTACCGTGCTTGCCCTTAGCCAGCCCAACACACAGCCTGATGTTGCCGGTGCTTCAAGTGCAGTTGGCTAATTACCATGCAACTTTAACCCGCCCGAGCGTACACACACCTCTGACCATCGCGCTGCTGTAGGGTCCTGCAAAACTCTGCCCTGTACTTCAACAACGTGGTCAAAGCCAAAGGGACACGTTTTGGGGTGGTTTTGGTTTCTTTTTACGCTCATGATGCTCAATCGATCTGGTGCACGCAAAATCAATCTCCGGGCAGAGTCTCGGTAATGTGCAAGATATAAGCACTATATTTAGCTCATCACAATTATCGCAGCGCTAGCATGCCATTGCGTATAATTATTTCATCAATTGCAGAGACCACAGAGTAGAAGAAAGCAGGCAGAGTGCAAATCGATACCTTTGCTGACCACGTTACAAAAAGGAAACCGTTGTAAGCTGTCTATCAGGTTTTGTGCCTTGGTGGGTCAAAGGGGAGAGCACGATGTACATGAAACAACAAGCACTTGCTGAGGACGGAGGCGTAAAAAGTTTAAGGTTAATTGAAGATTTATAGGTCATGGTGTCGGTGCAGGTTTTCCTTAAGAATCCTCTTTCGTCTCAATCACACACATAAAGTCGGTCGGTTTCGCTTTTGTGCGGGGTTTTTTCTTCTTCGCATGATAAAGAAAGCAAAAGTAACAATTTCATTGGCGTCGCCATACTAAGGAATGCTTACTGTTGCCCTTCTGCTATGGTTGTAAGCGTTAAAAAATGGCAATAATGCTTTAACAAATTTTCAAGGGATGAACTGTTCAAGCTTAAAAGTTAAATGTATAATTCAAGTTAAATATTTGATATAAAGCACAATAGATAAACGGTACGGAAATGGTAGCATTTGTAGTGTAGGGCTCAACTTATAAATAGAAAAATAAATATAAATATGGTTGCTATCTTCGTTCCATTCCATGGGTTGTTAAAGGTTTGCAATCATTTTCCTTATGTAACATTTAGACACACGTCCACTGCTGGTTAGTAGTCAACGGTGTCCACATTTAGAGTGTCTACTAAGCTACCTTTTTCTTTCAATTCAGATGAAAAAACTGTGCGTATTCATCAATCAATCTTGGTGGCGTGGTTTTGTTTATTCAACTGACCTTGTTTCGATTGCTTGCTAACACCAAACGTGTGGGTCTGCGCAGTGGCGCAAACTATTCCATTGTAGGGGATAGGACACGATCGTTCGGAACTACTACGATGGTAGGGCATCATCCCTCCCGGAGTTCAGGCACGATCACCGAGGGCTCGTATAACGGAGCCCGAGAGCAGCATGAGCGTGTTGCAGCATCCATCCCTCGGATCTATAGCGCAGCGTACAGCAACAAAAAAAAACCGGTTCGTTACCGGCTTAGTGCAAGCGGTGGCGGTTACCCGCGATCTGTCTACCCGAAGGCCAGCGAAATTGTTCATTACCAAGTGCAAGTGCTGGTAATGAGCAAGCCAGATGCTGCGTCTCCACCCTTTTTCAGCCGCGCACGCTGTGCGCTGCTTAATCACGCAAACGAAGGTTCCCACCTTTGGAAGGTGTTCGGGAGGCGAAATGTTTGCAAGACACGTTCCATCACTTGAACAGTTTTCATGGTCTTGATGCACAAGGTCAGCCTAATACTCTCGATGGAAAGATCGAGCCGATCCCGGCCGGTACTAGCACAAAGCGATCGATTTGGTGTATTTCATCGATACCGTAGCTGCCTTCGGCATTTACACCGTCGCGGGTTTATTTGCCCGCGCAAAGAGTGTTTTAAAGTTTAAGTAATGGATCGTTCAGCTGACTGGAATGGTAAACAATCCACAGACAATCCGGTCAATGTGTACCGTCCGCAAGTGGCAAAGGTTTTGGGAGGCGTCAAATGTTGATTAACTGTAGTTGGTTTAGGGTGAGTGTCAAGGATGCTGATGACGGGATTCATTTAAAGCGAACAGAAACCCGTCGTGATAACAGATTGAGAAATATCGGTGTCCGTGATGTAATAATGTATGGAGAATGATAACGCAAGAGCGATCTGAGGAGGTAGCATAGATAAGCCGAAATAAAATCACAATGCCACATTGTGTTGAGAGTGAATATATTTAACCATGTTTGAATCGACCAACTCGATCAGATGTCACGAGCTTTGGGTATAGATTTCAGTGCGAGGTTACACCTTTCATGGGCACGTTGGCGATCTTGTTCAAATTGTGTGTAGGTCACCTTTTGTCAACTCCATTGGATACCAAACTACCCGGAAATGTTTGACGTGCATGCGTTAAAAATCATACCGAACAATCCATCTGTCATCGTGTGTTAATTGCAGATAGCCCTACCCAAAAAGACAAAAACACACCAACGTGGACGACGTGTTCATCTTCTGCTGTGTCGCCCAAGTCTTTCGCACTGGCGTTTATAAGCTGCATGGGAAGTGTGTCGTAGTGTCGGGAGAAATGGAGCGCAATTGAAACCGGCTAGCTGCCGGTGTCCTACTGTTGGCAGGTCAGAATCGATTGGTAAAAGAGTATGAACTCGAACTCGAACGTATTGAAAATCAGCGTCAGCGAAAAGTTGTTCCCGTTTAGTTCTGCAATTTGGCTCCTGGTGTGCGCCGTTCGATAAGTATCGAAAATGCTGCACACTACACACTTTTTTTGTGTAAAGTTCACTGCGATGTGTTAAGTTGCCTGCGGTGTGTAAATTTGCTGGCTTAGTGGAAAAGTATTGATATTTGTAATTACACCTAAATTCACATCCCAGGCAAACAGGGTTGTTCCAAAATGAATTTATTACAGCACGTTACATTCTCATCAATAACATTTCCCCCTCATTTGATTGTTTTGGACATCATTTGCACATCTTATTTTGCCTGCCGCACAAGATCCACCGATGTTCAATAGACTAACAAGTAAATTAAATATTGACCGGCAAGGTGGATCGATGTTCTTCACTAGTCTGATGCCGCCGGTTTGTCGATACTGAACCGTCTTTTGTTTTGCTTTCGAATGTTTTAATTCCAACCACAATCAAACCGGCACTGAGGATGGGGTAATGTTTTGATGGACAATGCATTATGTTGCCTCCATACATTAGTTCGCAGTGAAACGCGAAGCAGTGCAAAATTTGTCCAAGCACAGGGGCAGGGCGGGTTTTGGTGCCAAGGGGGGAGGGTGGGTTTAGCTTGCAATAAGTAACTGAAGTGAGCACACTAGCCCAAACCGACAACGACGACATCGACGGTCCCCAAGGAGGTCCCCCAGTGCTGTGTGATCTATTTACCCTTTGGCAAAGCAAATGTGTCCGTCTGTTTGATGTGTGTTAAAAGAACGTGTTAAGGTTTTTCGACGGGATCGCCAACGCCCGCTAACGCCCTCTTGTCTGTGAATCAACACGAAGGTGAGTTGCTCGAAGAGTGCATTGATGCGTTGTATGGTTTTTCCGTTTGGCGGTCACATTTAGAGCCCCGGCTGACGTTTCTATCACCGTAGATATTAGCGGATGCCGCCAGCACATTAGTGACGTGAGCGTGTCGCCAGCTCCGCAAGACGCAATGTCAATTCGGAGATGCGTACGATAAAATATCATTAGTGTCGGCTGACTGACGCTCCCACCACAGAATGACGTCGGCGGTGGTGTGATCGGGGACGCGATTTTAATCAAAAAGCGATGCCTCGCTTCTTGGAAAAGATTCAGGAATTGATGAAATTGCAAGTTGAGGTTGAGCTGCGTTCCGTACGTAACCGTTTGCAGCATATGGAGCAACGGAATGGTTCTTTTCACAGGACGGTTGCTCTATTCATTCGCTAGCGAATGCGTGCGCTCAAAAGATGTCGCACACCTGATCCATGCTTGAGCCTCAAGTCCAATTTATTCACCTGGCGGAGTGTGAGTAATTATTTCTTCCGCAATCGCACATCGCTCAACAAGCGCACTATTAATGTGACACATGGAAATTAACGACGAGCTAACGTGGAGGATAGTGTTGCGCGAGCCACGACACTGCATTGTTCCCTCTACAACCACCACCAACAGCCAACAACGATTCGCTCCCCATTCTGAAGCTGCGTTAGATGGGCGCAAAGCATAAACAAAAACGAGCCTCGGCTGCGTGGTGTCATGTAAGACAATACTACCTCTTATGGGCGTTTTCATTCGAACTGCTCGCAGGTACGTCACATCTAACTCGTGTGATCTATCGTGCATATGGGCCTGTGAGATTTATTATTCTTCTCTACGCAGGATGGTTCTTGGCTGACAATTGGGCAATGATACAATAATTAAATTCGATTAACTTAATTGCGCCTCGCACAGCAGTCGACCCGGGAGACTGCAAAACAGAATGATGAATTAAGCATTTCCTGATCCCCCTTGCCTACTTGCGCGCAATTCTACCCGCGTCGGCAACAGATTGGATGAGTGATGAACCAAATTTCCAAAAGAAGAAGTAATTTCCGCCCATACTTACACCTGTACTGGTTTGGTTCGTATGGTTTTGATTTTTTTTGTGTAATATTCAAGCGAGCAACCTCCCTTGGCTGAGAGATGTTTTTCCCTCGTCATTACGGGAGGCGGATTCAAGTGGCCATCGTCTAATGGAAGCCGATTGAACATGCTGTTGTTATTTTTTCTCTCCATTACTACCGCAGTTCTAACAACTCTCCCGGTAGAATCTTTTTACACAAATGTAAGCATGATTTTGCAATGATTTTCATTTTTTTACATACAATCGTACTCACACTTTTCAAACAGAACCTGGACAATGGTAATGAGTGAAGAAATTAAACATGGCTTCGCTAATAACGCTAGCTTTAACTGTTAGGGTGGGTTTTTTCTTAATGGTTTCATTGGACAAAGGTCTGCTCATTTTGGCCATGTGATGACATTTGACAGCTACCGGATTTCTTATCACACGCATTGTAATACAAGCTCTTTTTAAAAAACTTTATCTCATGCTTTACATTTTTATACCTGCACGCACGTTCAATCGATATCAATGACAACAAAGCAAATGCAAGTCATGTGTGCAATTTAATTTGACTACCTAACTCCCCAAAAATGATTTTCATCTTTATTAAATAACAGCAAT
>AXCO02004756.1:0-19835 GCA_000473525.2 Anopheles melas | reverse complement strand
GTGTGTGTGTGTGTGAAGCCATTCCCGTCGGAGTTTTGTTTTGGCCAAAAACCATCGCGAGCTGTTCTGTTGGCGCACACTGCGTACGTAAAAAGTATGAGGCGCCTCCATCATCGCAACCACCAATTTTGGGGAAATTGGTCGTAAGGGGTTCGCGTTGCTTCGACGGGTTGTTGAGTTAGCGCTGCTACCCTCTGGGACCGCAAAGAAGAAAAAACAACAACAACCAGCAAATCCCGCATACGATTGGATTTTGGCAAAACTAACACCTCTTTCTCTTCGCCTCTTGGAGCGCACCGGTTCCGAGAAAGCTTCGCGGTAGAAACTGAAGAAACCCTCCTCCCCTTCTGGTTTACACGCACATCCGTCCTCGGGGGGGGAGGGGGGGGGGAGACCGTTCACCAGACCAGCAAATCAACTCAAGGGCGCGCGTTTTCGGAGGCTTTTTGCACCACCCCAAAAAGCCCTTTTCCGCAAAATAAATATTCATTCCCAAATTCCTAGAACCTAAATCAGTTGGAACCAGAAGCGGCAGCTGCAGCAGGGCGGTAACCACCAAACAGACGCGTCTTGGAAGAAACTGTTTCCCAAAGTTGCGAGGGTGTCGTCACAGTTGGGGGAAAAAACACAACCCAGCAGCGCGTTAGAAGGCGGGGGCTAGAGCTTGCTTTTAATTTCTTCAGAAGGTACCGTCGTCTCGATTAGTTTACATGTTTCCAGGTAACCCTTTCGGTTCTGGATTGCAAAAGCGGCTCGGAATTCTCGGAAAACTGTGAAGTCTTGCCGTTCGTCAGTATAGAGAATTCGAGTCAGGTTTCGGTGGTAATTAAATATGAATACATCTGCTGTTGTTTGTTGTTATTAAAGACGATTCATCTTCTGTTCCAAAACTGGCAACAGGACTAACCAACGAAATCGTTACATTCCACACAACAACAGCAGCAACTCGTCGCTCATTTACTGAGCTGTCAAAAACGACTCACGTTAAAACGGCATAATCGGTTCCAATTTAAGACACTTTTAAATCGAAGATACGAACCCATCAACGGCTCAAAAACGAAATCGGTCCCCCCCGAATCGGGACCCCACAACTAGAGGACCTTCTTCACCTCTGAAGGATGCTCCAACGAGAGATGCTTCATTTTCACGTAAATTTTTGGGGACGATAGTCCATGGCGATTTGGTTTCCCCCAAAAGCTTCGCTCTCACAGCCCTTTTACTCGCTCGCACGCTCGACTCTCTCCTTCTCTCTTTATCTTACAATTTCTCTATTTTCACAGACACGCGCACACACACACGTTACACACTCACACAGACGCAAACGATTCTCCGAGTTTGACAGGTCACACACACACACACACAACACGGGGCGAGATCATCTCAACCAGGCACATACCACACCCCGTCGTATCACCCATAAGGGTTTGCCGAAAAACTGCGGACGAAATTTGGAAGCCATCCACAGGGGCACAGGGGGATAAGAGCAAAAACGGGCAGACGGGGTAGGTGGTAAGCTGCAGTTAAAGCCGTTATATCCTTTTAGCTATGAGAGCTCCCTTCCTGCTAACACAACACTGCTGCAGCACGCGCTAAGCTATCATATCCGCGTCACATCTGCCAATGTATTTTTCTCAAGATTTCTTCAACATTTTCTTCACAAATCTTCACGTTCAAGTCTTCACACGTTTTTGGCCCCTGTTGTAACCCAATAAAAGGACTACTTTTGACAACTTGTGTGGGTCTGTTTTGGGGCGAAAAGCACGTCAAACTCACACACCACCAAATTCAGCAGCGGGTTTGAAGAAACACTGACTACTGCCCTTTTTTGGCTTGATAGCGCACACACGCTCCACAGTTGTAACGAATCCATACACACCGAAACATAAACCACCACACGGATAGAGATAGAGAGAGAGAGGGAGATGGAGCACTTTATCTAGCACCAACAATAACTACACAAAAAAGGGATATATTAGGCACACGTTTCTAAATGCTAGGACTGTGATAAGGAACGCACCAGACAGGCTGCAATTATTTATCACTACCGAGAGCACACAAAAACACACACCACAGAGCCTCGCGCAACACTTGCAAGCTTCAAGAGAGCTTCTGAAATAGCGTACAGAATAACCGGAGCACACACCGTCCTGCTGGGAACTGATTTTTGACTTGACTTGAGAGGGTTGGTAGCTTTACTTTATCCCGCACAACACCAGATGAAGGGAATATGTTTGTATCCCGGACTACACACTGCTGCCACTAGAGCTCGGTTGACTGGGCTGGGTTGTAGGTGTAGGTTTCTGGTTTGGACTCTGGGTCTGGGAGGATTTTCTTCCCTCTGTTCCGCTAGTAACAACTGCCCCGACACTGGGTCGCTGAGAGACTGGCGCTTGTACTGCTTGGACTGCAGCTCTACGCACGGGGTGCGCTTTAGAAAGTTTTCCGCTGACGTTTACACGCTTACACATACACACACAAGCGAGGCCCCACGTTGCGGACGTTGCGAAAGCGATTGGAAGCGCGTACACTGGTGTTGGTCGGTCGCAAGGCACTCGGAATGGGAGCGAGCGGGAGAGAGAGAGAGAGCGTAACCTTTGCTCAAAGGAACAAAAAATCGTACGCAGATGTAAGAGCGGCACATGTGCAGGATGGTATCGCGTTTGCAAGGATGCGATGGATAGACGCGTTGGTTTCAGTACCCGCCACCAGATGGCGCCATTGTGCGGAATAGGAGAGGAATAAACTTTCAGCACCAGCGAGAGTGTCTGCGCAGTTCCCAGCAGCTGCTGAAAGCTTCTTTTGCAGTCTATCTCACGCACACACACACACACAGGCTTCACTCGTATCGAAAGCACCAATATAGGCGCAGACTTTTTGACAGTTCAGCTGTTCAGTACGGACAGGCGGCACGAGTTCCTATCTATCTTTTACGCTCCCTTTTTCACTCATGTGGTGCTTTTCCCTGGTTTGCGTCACAACTCGTGGGAGAGAGAAAGAGAGTTGAGAGCGTCGTTTGAGCGAGAATGCTCGCTTTCCACGAGACGTCAACATGAGCCGTCAAAAGATCCTTGCCGCGTGCGAAGTGCTGCAGGTGACAAGCCTACCAACACACCGTTTGTATCGTTTGCGTCCGATTACTTAATAAAGCAAACTATTTATTTATGTTAGACTATTCAATCAAACAACTTTTAACTACACCGAGCACCATACCATCTTAACCATGATGCAATGTATGGGTGTCTTGGAACGATGAAATATTTCCAATTAAGGACATTCTATCTTTCCAACGTGCGTACGTTGTTTGAATCTTGAAAGGGTTAACTATTTCCAACGATTAGAACGACATGCCATCAGATCAAAGCATGAAAGAAACCAAAAGCTTTAACATACAACTTTACATAACAATCAAACCGATCGTATTTAATTACATCATCTTGACCTTTAGAAACGGTTGCCTTAGTTTTTGATTTCCAAATTAAATGATAGCACATAAAAACAATGCAAGAAGTATTCTTACACAATCTTCTTCAAGAAGCACCCAAAAACCACGAATATAAATCACACCTTCATTGCAAACTGTACAATTTAATGCACAATTGTTTGGTTTTTATTTTCTGTTTCTTTACTTTTTTCCAACCAAACATACCCCCTCTCCCCACCCGAAAGGCTAGTTTTAAGATCGTCTGCACCGAAACACAGTGTAGAATTGTTGTAAACTTTTTTAATCAAACGACTTTATAGCGAAAGTTTTGGGGCACGCTGGTTGACATTTTTGCATCTCGCCGGCCACTGTGCAAGACCTCTCTAGGGTCTGTGCCTGTTGGTGAGAGGGTTTGGGAATTTAAGCCACACAGCCACTGTCCATTTGTTTCAGTCCAGTGCATCTGGAGAATGTGGGGCAGTTCCATGGACAACGAGCACTTGAATGGACAAAGTTGGAGCTTTTTTTTTTTGTTAAGATGTTCAAACAGCCATTTTAAAGTTTGGAATGTTTCTTGAATTACTTCATTTTGCGTAAGCAAAAACAATCGATCGAAATGAAAAAAAAAGTCTACAGTTTTACGCTTCGAAGCGTATGCGCTTCTCGTACAGTAATAAACCGATTGGCACGTGCACTTGATGTGGACGACCATGCGTCTCCATTCAAAAGGTAATTTATTGAAAATGACTATATTAACATAAATAGTAAAATTGTACTTACGAATAGCATCATATTTTTATAATTAAATCACACTCACCTGCAACGAAAAGAAGAACAAGTTTAAATTAGATCAATATACGTACAAAAATATACGTACGTATAAATATACGTACAAAACAAACTTCAGACAAACAATCATGCAATATAAATCAATTAATCGTGCTAGTTTTATTTGCCTCCCAAAAAAAACACCATTCCACCCTAAACGGTGAATCAATTTCGCAGCCAATTCGGCCTGGCAAGCGACAATTGTCGCCAGGAATTACGTAGCGAGAAGAGATATAGAACAACGACACCGGAACGCGCCACGTTAACGCTTTGCGCCAAGATTGTTCCCTTTCTGAGCGCCGAAGCACCGTCGGCACACACACACACAGTCGTAAAATGTGTTACCAACCCAAGTGCTAACGATAGGGCCTTTGCAAACGGCAAACACGAGCAGGAGGAGCGTGAGCGTCTAATCTGGAGATTGGCGTCGATAATAAAACTTCATTGTCCTTTTGCGCACACCAATCCTTTCGCTTTTGGGCTGCTGCTGCTGCTGCTGCTGCTGCAGTGCTGCTGCGTATTATCTGTGACAGGATGTTTCGTTTCGTAGATTGTGCTACAGCCTTGATGCGGATAGCGCAAGGTAATGTTTTAGACAACTTTTTTTTAAAAGTGTTTCGCTAATCCTTTGAACAAGTCTTTCAGGATATTGCATCAGATTAATGATTTTGCTAAGTATTATTTCATTGTATTAGCAACATTTATATTGTTTTAAATTTATTCTGAACAGTGAATATAGTTGAAAATATTTCTCATATTCCAAACAAAAAAAATCATTTTCTATATTCCAAATGCTACTCACAAACCTATTAGTAATCTCAACCGACATAAAACGGTAAATGACACCTTTCGCGTTGACAGGTTCCAGTAATCAAATACCAAATCCTCTTTTTTCCTTTTGTGCTCCATTAAAACTCACCACCACCATAACCCGCCGCTTTGAAAACGGAAAACCAATACCCGTTTGACCTTCGGTTTTCCACTCGCAATCAAATATGTATCACTTCCTGCGCCAAGCTCTTCACCACAACGATACACAACAAACTCGTGCAAACATTTACGCTTTTTACCTTTAGACAACGTACCGAACGTTCTGCCGCCTTTGGCACCAAAAAAAAAACCCCAAACCCCACCCGAAACCGGACAGATTATGACATGTATTTCGGTCATAAATTTCCGTTTATGGCGCGTACGTGGTCATTCTTCGGGATCCCATCCACACGCGAACGGTTCGCCATCGTGGTCGCGGCGCGTCCACTACCACGACGACCCAGAGCAGAGGTTATTGTAACCGAACGCTATCGTGGGACCATTGTGTGTGTGTGTGTGTTCAGCCGATACAGACACAAGCACACTTTGGAAAAGATTGGTAGCTCAAAGCCGACCGCCAGTCACGGACGGTGCGCCAAGGAAACACACCTAAAACCACCTACACATCATAGTGTCTTTCCGTTTTGCCAACCCTAAATGATGATTATGATCATCATGCCGGTGATGACGAGTTCGGCCGACGCAAGCAGTCCAAAGCCTCCAAGCAGTGGTCGGTCTCCGGTAAGACGTTAGGCAAAAAAACGTGGTGGCGCACGTTGCACTGATTGCCTTACGAGCGCTCCCGGCTAAATAGGTTCGGAGCGGAGCGCCAACGTGAACGTCTGCGACGATGAATAGAGCTTTTTGAGTATTGCAGGGGTATCAATTTTTAAAATGTTCCATTCATTCGATACTATATCAGTATTAGATGACCTTGTTCAATAAAGCTGGTAAAAATGTCTTTTTAAATGCCACAGTTAATAAAAACTGACAAATCTCAAGGTCAGTTGAAGCTAAACGCATCAATTTAAAAGATAGATGCAGGATCTTGTTATGTATTGCACAATTGTAAAGAAAATCTTACACGACAGATAACAAATTCTACACTCCACGTTACTCTGCACGCTCCGCTCTAAAGCAAATCTTACACGACAGATAACAAATTCTACACTCCACGTTACTCTGCACGCTCCGCTCTAAAGCCTTCACTTCTCAGTCACCAGTCACATTATAAACCAGCAACCCGGGGACATTTCCTTATTGATCATTTTTCATAATGCGCTTATGATGCGACCACCACGCGCGGCACCACGACGTATATCTCCACAGCTCGGAAATAAATCCCTCCACTTTCCCAACACAAATCTCTACCACAATTGCCACACATTAGCACAAAGACCCACACATGAAACTCCTCTTGTGCCATCATAAACGCGCACCAGCAATACACCGCAAAGGAAAAAGCCTTTCCTAAGCACCAAGCGCAGCTCCTCTAAACACCCCAACACATCCACAGAAGGGACGCTCCGGTGCCGAGAGAGGTGCCTTCGAGGAAGCAGCTCAAACACGCTCACGAATACTAATATTTGTGCGGAAAATTAAGTCTCCAAGTTGCCCTGCGGGATTGCGGACGCCGCCTGGGATCAGCCCGTACGGGGGAATTGAGCAACGTCAACAAACGGAAGAAGTGAATGGGGAAGAAGACAAAAAACGGGAACACTCTAAACTCCAGGCACAAGGGAACTTCAACTAACTGCAGCAGTAGCAGCAGCAGTAGCGTTAGGGAAAAAACTGCAACCAAACCCTCCAGGAACAGCTTGAGCCGCGGCAGGACAAAAAGCGCTACGGAATGATAAATATATTTTGTTCGAAAGACAGCAGCCAGTTGTGCGAAGCGAAGGCGCAAGTAGAAGCCGTTACGAAACGCTGTCTCCTTTGCACGCCAACCAACGGGTGCAGGAAATGGCAAAAATGCTGCAAACGAATGCTGGGCGAGATAAAACGTGCGCTTCTATAAGCGGCCCGAAGCAATTGGTTCTTCTTGTTTTTTTTTTTTTGCTGACCTCTTTCTCTGCCGTGCTATTGGTGCTATAAGTCCTAAGCCTATGATCGAACGCGTAAATCGTTGAAACGGTCGGTCACTTTTAAAAGTGTTGGTCGCACTTTTACGCTTAAATCTCAGAAAAAAATTGGAAATATTTTCTTAAATAATGTGTCTTGAGATGATATCGAAAAAGCAATAATTTTAAAGCTTTTTCCTCCAGTGTCCAATGAACGGACGCAAACAAAATTGATCCTGCTAGAAAGGTTCACGCGAACGTTAACCATATTCCGCGCAACGGTAAATACAAGTAGCCCCGGTTCTTGTTTCTACACGCCCGAGGTTTCAACTGATACAGAGGGGCGGTAGAAAAAAAGCGCCCAAATCCGATGTTCCAGGAAAGAAAATCGTTCTTGCATTGGAAATTCTTACCGCGTTTACGTTACAAATTTCGAGCACTTGAAGAAACAAAAAAAACGTTTCCGAACCAACGGTACCGAGGCGACAACATCGCGCTCCGTTCGTTTCATTTGGACGAAAAGTTGAAAATCTGTGAAAATCCCCTCCACCAACCAACGAGGCAATATTGTCAACCAGCAAATCGCACCCAAAGTGCCGGAAGGAACACGGCGGGACCTTCGAGCGAAGGTGCAAGAATGGCAAGCAACAAAACCCACAGCATACAAAAGCAGGACACACTTAGAATCTTACCACACCGGGCAACGCAGCACCAAACAAAAAAGAAAAAAAAACAACCATTTTCGGTACCGGATGGGAAGCATTTGCGTTTCCGGTGACCGGCGGTACCGGGTCGCTTCACGCTGGTCCCAAATCCTGTGTACATCCGGCCCGGCAAAGTTATCCTGGTTAGCGAGGGGAAGATATTCGCTGCCGAGGATATCATCACCAACGGGCACTCACCAACGAGGCATCAAGCGACAACTGCACACCACACGGACCACATCGTATGACATCGTCGTCACTGCAGGCACTGTGTGCGTCGGCTCGAAGGTAATTTTTGCCAATGGTGAACGTTAGAAATCTGCCCCGAAGTTTCAAAGTGTCAACGATCAACGCGTATGTGGGGGATGCTGTACGTTCTCCAGAAGAATTGTACGTACGACATACGGGTTGAAAAGCAATGGTCGCCAAAAGAAAAAAAAACGCCACAGCTTAAGAGAAAACTTTTACTATGCCAATCTTGATATCGTGTGTTGCTGCAAAGACCCACACAATCGGTGTGCTCGTTTAGGGATAGTTTAAGGAAGGAGTGCTTTTCGGCAGTAGATAGACTGAGCGATCCAACGCTTCATTGCAACATAGAGTAGTTGAAATGCGAATTTTGAAGTGGATTTGACAGGCGACGGGGAACATCTCGAATAACTATTGAGAATATCTTCAATTTCTCTACCATTGAAAGTAAGTGGCTTATAAACACGTTTATTGTGTGAATATCCACATGCTCCAGTGATTGGTTATTAAGAGATATCTGTAGATCCTAACACATGGCTTTTAAAGAAACAAAAACAAAAGACATAAAAACATGGTTGCTGCTTCTCCGTGTGGGCTTGCATGCATCGCCCACAAGACGATATAAATAAAGAAACGCAAACTTTGCGGATAAAAATAGAAAGGCAAGCATCTTCCTTTTCCGGGAAGGGGCATGTGGCTCAACTAATTTCATCTCGCTTGAAAATAGAGTACCTGCTCCGACGATTACATCCAACAAGCTCCAAAAACAAGATAAGAAGCGGTGAGTAATGAAAGATAAACAGAAAATGTAAAAAAGCACATCCACACATACACCACAGGTGCACCAGAAAGTTCGGCCAAAAGCTTCGCAACTCTAGGGTAAGACTTATTTTAGCAGAATTTACACCCTCATCGGTCCGGTGTCTTGACCAAGAGCTTGGTCGTCTCTCGTTTTTCCAATCTTTCTCCAATGCCTTATCAAATCATCCCCCGGCCTTCCTCGGAGCAACGATTGCTGTTGCTCGCAGTTAGGAACGGACACTAGACACACAGACACGGACACACAGTAACACAATCCTAAGCCCCTAGAGTAGTTCAGACACCGGGTGGGCCCGGTACGACGGCTCGAAACGAACCAAGAAATTACCGAATGAATTATTTATTTACTTAAGTCCAGAATGGGTTCCTTCAGAGCACGACTGTGCCGAGCCAGCGCTGGATGAAGTGAACTGGCAGCCCAGAGAGACACCCAGAAGACCAAGCCAAAGTCCGGTGTACCTTTCACAAGCGATACAGTCAATCCTCTTTGGATGCTGTTACTATCAGTGCAAGCATCGCCAAAAAAAAGCATGAAGCAAATGGCATGCTGAACTCACTACTCAGCTCAGAGAAACGATTGCACCGATACCGAAACGAAACCTGAGATAGGATTGTCTCTCTACGACCTACTGGAATGAAAATTCCCCTCCGCACGCCGCATAGGCTGCGGAAACAAGAGCTCCATGCAGCACAGCCACGCAAGCGAATCATTTGAATTCAATCTAAGACATTAGAATTCAGTTTGTCCTGGGGTATTACTATCTTTGCTCCATTCAAGAGAGGGAAAAAACCCCAGAACTCACAGGCCCTCCCCGAAGCCTGCTGGAAATGACGCAGAACATCGGATGGTGGTACTCGGACTGCTTCACCGTGTAGCTGGTGCGTGTAGCTGCACGAATGATCGAAAGCGATGTAAGCGATAAGGGAGGAGGAGAGGGGATGAATGTGGTACGTATCCCACCCACCAGGACGTGTAAGGGGCAAGATAAGCGAAATGAAGGCATACAATATTTATCAGCTAACGAACCGACGACGACGACGACTACCAAGCCTCAGCAATGGCCGTTTTCTATCGCTCCCCGTCTCTTTCTGTGTCTACATTTTAGGACCAACGTGAAAAGATGTCTAAAACACGGCTACAACTACATGTCTTTTTACGGCGAACAACCTGTGTCGGGTGCACGTGGATGTTCTGGACATCTGGACAGTCTTTCAAACATTCAACGCTAGATCTTGCAGCTCTTGGGCATCTTGGTATAAGCGGATTCCTCCATATCCCTGGATTCAGAAACACCAAGAACATCTTGCTACCTTAAAACAACCTGCAGAATCGTTTTCTGCAGTCACCATAGTACGGCATCATCCATCATACCCAATGACTCCAATGTTGGACAGCTTTGCATTAAACTGCAAATGTTATGTTTGCACAATGAGAGCAATCTTATAGCCTTAGCGCAACAGCAACGTAGGTAGTAGCAACGTGAAGATAGATAGAAAAAAATAACTGAAGAACAACCTACTCCAAACCGACAAACGATTGCATATTCCAAACAGGGGAGCTGCCGCTGCTGAGGTTCTGATGAGATGATAATGTAAAGAAAACTATTCCTACACCGATAATGGAAAACGAACCCCAAAGGGAGCGTCGTACCAGATGGCTGTGATGATGGGAATCGAACGACAATCCTTTCGCTGAGCGGCTGTACATTGTGATAGGGCATGAGGTATCATCAATGAGGTGTTGGAGCGTGTAGCAAATGTATCACAATGAGTGCAACGGCAGGTACCTAACCTGTGTTAAGCAGGGACAGAGTGTTGGCCCAAAACGAATCCGTATCGCAACCGTTGTGTTTGCCCCTTCGTTCTTTGTGGAAGCAAACATTCATCCATCTTTCGCGATGTTTAATTGCGCCACTGTCGCACTTTATTTACCCGTCAAATTAGCACCAAACGGGCTGACGGGTTTAAATTAATATTCCTCCGGTGAAATGAAACAGCACAGCAATACGCAGCAGTGCATTGGAAGAAAACCTTGACTTGCTCGCTCTCTCACTTGGTGAAATCAATGCCAACTTATCGCACTAACGATTGCTAACTTTTCATGCCGAAAGTTGTGTTCACCAGTTTTACTTGCCTTTCCGGGTTAAGCTTAACTCAACCGGTGGATAGCTGGATAGTGTCAAGAGTTGAAGCCAAGACACTTGAATGTTAGCTTCTCTTGCCGCTCTCTCGTTTCAAAAGTTTCACAAAGTGTTAAAACTAACGCACCAACAGTTGAAACTGTTTGCTTTTCTACGATGACATGCTTGAAAGGAAATGCCTTTCCGCGTGCGATAATTACCAGAGTTGCACTGTTAGGTAAGGGTTGAAGGTTAAAAGTAAGAAAAATACTTTATATTTAGTGTTTATCATACATCAACAATATAAATTTCCAATAAACCCAAACCATATCATCAAACAAATACTTGCAGTAAAATTTGCAATCAACCTTGCTGATTTAAATTGAATTTTCGTTCAATCTAAGGTTTGAGAAACAATCTAATTCCACTCAATTTCGTTTCCATTGCGCGAATATGGAACAACACTTCAGCCAGATAGGCAGGAAAATGTTGAAAACACGAAAATGGTTTGTGCATAATCCCCGAAAGTGTCGTTCCAGCTTGATGGGGCCGTGTTTTCAATTTATATATTATGAGCTTTGGGAAATACAATTTAACAAGTATGCGCTATCCCTCGTCCCCACTGAAAAACTGCGCTGACAGTAGGTTTATCACAAGAAGCTGTAAATGTTCTTAAAAGTGTGTTGAAAGAGTGGGTTGTGCGTGATAAAAGAGATTGAATATGAATTCTGAAAGAGAAATTTTAACACATTCAAGTACAATTGAAAAAAAAAACAAATCGATAAAACTGTGATACTTTTAAAAGAATTTAAATGATTCTAAAAATTGTAATTACCTACTGCAGTAGAACGTATCGGTCGACCCGAAACGATAGCGCAAAGAAAATAAACTTCTCCTCAAAATCCCCAAAGAAAGTCCCCAAAAATTTATCTCTCGCACCCGAAAAAGCATAACCACACACACACACACACCCACAAGATTCCAATTCCACATTTCGAAATAGTTTTGCTTTGTTTGTCGAACTATTTTTCTCCCACTCAGCGCAAATGCAGCAGTCACTGTCCATGGCACGGTTCTCAGTCGTTTTATTTTGCTTCTGTTACATTCTCAAATCGACCGGCAATGTCCCCCCGTGGGAGGGAAGGCACGTTACGACCATCATCATCACCTTCTTGGTGGACGGTACAGACACTCCGCGCCACACAGGTTGGCACAGAATTTACATACAGAACGAATTTTCACAGTTCGATACGCGCTGGGGTGTCATCGCAAGTGCGCCACAAGACGCTCCACTTCCCCCCACGCCCTTTACCACCTTTCAAAATCGAAAAAAGAAGGTCAAATCCCGCTGGAATGTGTCACAAAATGGAGCTTGAAGAAAAGTGGGAGAAAATAAAGGTAAAAAGGCTCACACACAAACGCAGTACTGCTGACAAGTCTAGCGACAACCTAACAATCTCCATACTGAATACATTCCCGTTGGACCTTCGTCTCTCGTCATCTACACAACCGTCTATCAACAAAACTATCTTCACACGTGCATTTGGGAAAGCTGTTTTTGTCTAGGGGCAAGGGCAGCAGCTCGAAGAAGAAAACATCAAAATATACAAAAGCACGAAAGCTCGAACCTTTCGCTCGACTAACATTAGCCTCATGGATTTCATCTCCGGCCCTAGGTGTGTTTGTGTGCTTGCTCCACCCGAAAATTTCCAACCATGCCTTCCCGTCTCTCTAGGCAACATTTTCATCGATTGTTAGCCTCTCGTCGACATTCCACATGCATTAGCAGCTTGCGCACGGTGTACCGCCCGGGTGTGGAGACTAGCTGCATTGGCTAGTTGGGACTGGGACTGGGACTGGGGAGATTGGAGTTCGATAGAGGTTAAAACATGCAGAACAAGAAACCCTCCCCCCAGGGAGGTGGATGGAGCGATGCAAAACCAGCAGCCGAAAAACGTGCCACAAATGATGTGGAAATTTGCACCGAGCATACCGAGTTTCTTTTTCCGTTCCCAGCAGAGGACATACCACGGCAGGTTAAGCAGGGAACTTATTTAAATACCTTTCCGTAATGTGTCCACACTATCGGAGGTTGGTTGGTTGGCTGGTTTGCTTTTTTATAGCCTTTTATTTCCCCCCCTACGTAACCATACCTGTAACATATTTGCGGTTTAAATGACAACCAACGGGTGACGCCGGTTTCTATGCAGTTTTTTCCCTTGTTGAATTTAATTTGAATCCTTTTTCTATCGCCCTCAGAGGATTTTTGCAGCTATAAGTACATTATTGTCTGCAAACGTTACTTCACGTTCGCAAGGTTCTTTCCTGTCCATTAAATCTAACGCCATCCCACGTCCGGCCTCGTCTAACGTATTTTAAACGATAAAAATAAGAACCGAGTTGGAAAAAAGTCATCGCCTAATGAAAGGCTCATAAAAAGTGACATAAAGGAACCATCAGGTGTTTGCGCGCTCCAAGAATTTGCTTTTGCTCCAGATTGGGACAAGTTTCACGATTACGGTGAGCTTTAACAGGTACAAGAACTATCCAACTATGATAGGTGTTTCTTGTTTAAGGGGAATATGGAAGATTTTGCTGCAGTAAAACATAATCAAATGATGAAATAACAAAAAAGCTAACCAATATAACAGAGTTACCGCCTTCGTGAATGAAAATGAAGTTTAAAAAGGCTTAAAACAAACGTTAAACAACAGCACGGGACGCTTCTTGGGTTTGAAATTGAAATGAGAGCTATAAAAACATTTAACAAAGCGCGGAAACACATCATGAAAGATGTAACTAGTAAAGCCGTCGGGCGAGAAACATAAAATATCCGCAAACCCGACGAACGACTTGCGGATGCAAAAAGTGAAAGCGCGCGCCCGCCAAAAACATCCTGCCGGCGCCATAGCTGTATGATGATACTCGTGATATAACAGTGGACAACTGCTGTTGTAAAAAAAAAAAAAATACGGTTCCCTTCCCCGCGCAACACAAAACCACTCCATCAAGAAACGGAGCGCGACATAAACCTTGCCCCAAAAGCTGCCACACAAAAGAGGAGAAGGGAGAAGAAAAACACCACCACCACCGAGACGAGGACAATGACGACACATTAGAACTTTTGCCCATCGTGTGCCCACCCGCACCAATCTGCGGATTATCCGGACGCCGGTGACAAAGGCGGTGGTGGCGGGATGGGAATAAAATCCTTAAATTATCATCCGAATGGAAAAGAAATCAAGAAATAACAAAAAAAAATATGGACCCCCGGAACCCATCCCATCCCGGATGTAGTGTGTTTTGGTGCCATTTATTATGCGCTCACTGTGGGCGCGCGTGCTTTTCTTTTTTTTTGCTCGACGGCTAGCTTACCGCAGCTTTTCATTCACTTTAATGGCCATACGCTTGACTCCACGGCGAGGTTTTGCATTATACACCGAAGGAAGAGAACGGCGACGTAAACTTTATTCCACTTCCAGCTAAATTAAAACATAAAACGAAAGAAATGATACGGGCCAACTAATGGATGGAGATGCCGCCATCCGGATGAGCTTTGGGAAGCGAATGATGGATTTGAGTTTCAATTCATCATGCTGTGGCGGCGGCACAATCCTTCACAGCGGCAATGGATACATAAAAGTATCATCAGCATGGAGTAACTTTTTTGCCCAATCATCAAACTTAGACTGTAATACCGATACGGACGGCTAGAACTAGATGGGCAAAATACTGATAACAGTGGAGATGGACTGGTTGGTGCAATGGATAGACATGCTGGCTGCTACAGTGACGGACGAAAATTCAGTTCCCGTTTCGACCCGGCGAAAATTTACTACTTTACACTTGCCTTCAACCTGTGCAGGAGTTTGGAAGTTCTTCATCAGCTTAACTTCCCCGATTAGACTATAAATCGATGCCATTGTTTTGTTGTGATCTCATTGACTTTTATATCAGCAAAAATGAAAACGAGTGCACTTTTTGAACTGGACTTCAGAATTTCTGCTCCTATTTTTACTAAGATTTGCACAATCAAACACAAATTTATATCACATATATATAGTATCACACTGCTAGGCACTGGTTATACATATTTTTCACGGACAGAGATTTAACTTTTAACATTCTACACTACATTTAACAACTCTTCACCATCGACAAAGACATCAAAAAAACAACCTTGCACTTGTTTCTCTTTCGATACAATAAGTACGTCAATATTGTATCCACACCAAAACCTCACTAACGGCACGCCTTCACCTCTCCAATGCCGGAGGCGACCATCGCGTATGGGACGACAACTAAACCGATAGTTGCATCTGAACGTGAAAAAACACGGACGACACCGGCAACTTAAAGCTCAGGCGGTTCAGCTGTGGCTATGATCACGTAACGTCTTTTCGCTCTTCTGCGGCCGTTTCTGCGGCGCCAGAACAGTGGCAACTAACTAGTAGTAGCTCGCGCACAGTTAGCACCCTGCAACGAACGGCGCCACAATCAACGCGGAACTACGAGCCGACATTGCATCAGAGCGCCAACGGTGGGCAACCTTCACCGAAATCCCGCGAGCTTCCGCGGGCTTATCGGTCGTTTGCTGTGTGTCCACCGAAATCCCGCGAGCTTCCGCGGGCTTATCGGTCGTTTGCTGTGTGTTGCTTTAACCTGAATCCGAACCAGATATCAGTGTGCTGGGAAGGGTAGGGTTTGTCTTTAGCTTAAGATAAGCCATCGTCGATGTCGTGTATCGTAACGCAGCGCAGAAACATCTTTCTTCTTATCGAGCGGTACTCCTATCTACGAGGAAAGTGATAGGCAAAGAGACATCTTGAGACATAAAATCCTTTCTAATTAACGCATGTGTGCATAGTCTCGAATGGCGACGAGCGAAAAGTACGATCCTACAAAACACCCATACACTTAATGCACAATGAACAATGCTTATGGAGACCCTCAAAATGACTCCAAGATAATTCATTCCCATACGTTCTGCATTATTCTCTGCTTTATTATCGCGATGGTTTTGCTTTTTTTCAAATTCACAATAGTGGCACGCATTATTCGCTCTATCCGGCTTCAATGGTTGGCCTTGGGCAATGGATCCAGGCTCCTAACACACGTGGTTGAGTGTTTCTCCCAGAGCTAGTCAACATACGACCTGCCAAGTTGGCACCTACCAGACATTCCAAACCCATTTCCATCTCATTACCATTCAAAAGACGACAACGATGTGCTTTGTTTGTTTTTTTTCTCTCTCTATTTTTCCATCCACCCAGTGCTACTATTCCGGTACGGTTTCGGTGCGATTGCCCTGTTCCGGCGGAAAAACACGTAAATAGCGTCATATCCCTGCCACAACAGAACTACGGCATAAAAATAAAGAATACACGTAAAATAAAAGCATCCTTCGTGCACATTGTTCAAACCTGCTCCCCTCCCGTAGGAGAGAGAGAGAGCAAGGAATATACAGACAGTGAAACCATGCCCGTGCCTAGCGAGAGACAGTAAGAACCAAAGGAGGGCACAGTGGAAATATGCAAAGCATGCACATTCAACAAAAGGATCAAGAGATTATAAAATGGTCAACAAGGTGAACAAGTCGACGTAACGGCAGCCGCCGTGACGTGGGATCGACATATGTAGCGCGCGCTCATGAACAACTATTGTCAAAAGCCCGTCGGACACAAACCCCGGCCCCGGGCAGGAACCAGGCGAGAATCTACAGAGTTAAAAGCTTGCAACAAACACACACACAAAAGGATAAAATAAAATGTTTATCCTCCCCTGGCATTCCTACATAAAGTAGTAGTAGTAGTGGTGATGGTGGTAGTCGTAGCAGCCCCCGGGGGACTCAGTATCCCTGACAAGGGAGAAGCAAAACAACAATAGCAAAAGAGCATCCGGCTTAAAAGGGGCAAGCAGCCCCACTGCCGGCACCACCATGCCGCCCAGGACTGGCTGGCGTCTTGTGCCCTCGTCCCACTGTGCTCTGGGTCTCCCTTTTGTGATCCTTTTGTGTCTAGTTTTATCGTTCATATTTATTCATGGCAACGGTTCCTCCACAAGCCAGGGTCCGGGGGCCGGTTGCTAGCCAATGTGCCTTTCCTCCGTCACCGCACACATTCGAACAACAAAAAACAACGAAGCCCGGATAATTTTACCATGCCGGGACAAATAAACGAGCAATTTTCCATTCCGAAATTTTCCACCCAAGCCTTTCCCAAGTGCGGGGCGGACGGAAACGCGTCATACCGGGCAAGAAAAAACCGGAACGGGTGACCCCCGGGGTGTTTGTGTCTGTGTTTGTTCCGGGCCAGTTGGGGGAGTTTCACCCCAACAAACAGTACACATTGTCATCGGTGTTATGACATTCGCTGCGCTACAAAGAACAAGGGCAACATAACATTAATCGATTCAAACAGACACAGGCCGAGTATTTTTAAGAGAAAAAGTATCGCAATCATTACCTCAATCAATGTTTCTATAGACTTGATCAGTACAAATACGACTGACAATAAAAACAATTAGCAAGCTACTTCCAACGACTCACCATGAATAACCAGCTCCGAATCACGATTCACCTCGTACAAACGGATCGCCTCGTCCAGTTCCGTGTCCGACTGGATGGTGCATGGATCGTTTTCCTCATCAACCCACTTCATCGTAAACACCTACACAGATAAAAAAGAAGAAAAAAAAACAATCGTTAAATTATGCGATTCTCACACCTTTCTACGCCCACAACGTCTATTACCTGATCCGGCGAAAAGCGACAAATTTCGCGCATCTCCCGGCAGAGACCGTCGTACGTGATGCTCTCGTCAATGTAGGTGATCATCACCTCGCCATTGTAAGCTATCTTCACCTTTATCTCGTGGCCACTGCCCCCTCCGCCGCCACTGTTGTTACTCTCGTTGGCGATTTGAATCGGCATGGTGCTGTCTGTCACTTTGCGACCAGACCTACCACTACGCGATGTACACGATGTTCGGTTTGGTTTGAAGATTATTGAGATAGGGTTTCTCTACAATGTGTTATTAAGTGCTGCCCTCAGCTCAACGATACTGTCATCACTAATCGCGAGGAAGCTGCCAAGGGCTGTTGACCAGCGTCCGAAAGCTCTTGTTTCGGGTCAGTCTTCAGATCGGTTTTCTCTAGGTTCGTACGAATGTGGAACCCACTCGTTTGACAGTGTTACACAACAAAATTCTCGTTCAACAGGTGCATCTTCTATAATCGCATTCACTCTCACCACAGTTACGGTTCGTTACAGGCACAAATGTTATCTAACAGGCGATACGGCGTTGAAGGCTCTTGACAGGCGGTCCAATAGGAGGAAAAAAGGCTAAAACGATACAAAAGATAGTAGGGAAAGGGGTTAAACATTGTGTAGGTAATGGTAAAACATTCATAGCTATATGTAGGAATAAACACAACAACGCGTCGTCACGACCTATGATATTCGAAGAATGGTAATGCGCACCATACCACGCTCCAGGTTAACACCACGTTGATAATTGCTGCCCTATTCTCGCCCTAACTCAAGAGGCTGCTCATCTGACAGTCTCATGCTAGATACACTTTGTTGTTGAAGTATAATAGAAATAACTTTGTTGCATTTCCCTCTAGAACTCGACTCATTTTTTGGGTTGATTTTGTTATCTAAACCTAAATAATCTAAATATCACATCGGGAATGAAAGTATTATCAGTAACACATGATGAAAAGGCGATAACAGGCCATAACATTCAAAATTATTTCCGTTTTACTTTTCAAACAATTGCCGTCCTAACGGTCATTAACATGTAATGTTCTACCGATGAAATTAATATTTGCCCAGACAATATAATATGTGTGTGTGTTTGAGCGCCGCATTCACTTTTATGGCAAAATATCCGCGCTGCGACAGACCGATACGCACGGCAGCGTTGGCGGGAATGTCTGCGCAAAAAATGCAGAAGAATCTGCGTACCAAACAAACAAATGATAACCGTTTCCATTGCCTCCCCTCATAATGATGAAACATCCTCAAACACTGGCGGCTGCCTGTTGATGAACGGCCACTCGGTGTGCAAAATGTGTAGAACTTTACAGATAAAAGCTAACGAAACTAACCCTTGGAAAGGCATGTGCAAAACAGGACAAATATTATTATTATAACTATTATGATAGTAATAATATATCAATAAATTATTGAACAAATGAATTTAACCAAGTTTAAGTAGCTTTTCCCAGTCAATCATATGAGAAACCTTGAGTTACTCTATCAAATAATACTATGTTACATATTAAATACAGCATCGCCTTAATTTACGTTAAATCGCAAGTTAGAAAGAAGCTAAATAAAAAAAATAAATAATTCTTTTACATTAGCATTTCATACTAGGCATCTTTAACTAGATCCTATACATATGAACAAAGTCGGTAGTTACAGGTGAGAAATATAACCTTTTATTTTATTTATTTTTTTCATGCTTGCCCATGCTAACTGTTGTTTGACCACTCAAGGGTTGGCAAACGCCCGCAAACACCAACAACATCGTGCAGGTCTTTCCACCATGAGCATTTTTGGACTGTGGTCTGCTGTAACTGCGCGTACTAATTATGGCCACCCCCACCACAGCTGTGTACATACCCTTCCACCCCTTTCCTTCCACGCCAATTCTTTCACATGCTAATGCCGTCGAGCACCATCATGAAAGCAGCAGCAGCAGCAGTATCAAGAATGTTAGCAACAGGCGGCATATTATAACGTGCCGTTGGTGCGGCGGTGTGTCAGTGTATGTATGTGTGTGCTGAAAAAACCAATAGCAACACACACACACAC
>AXCO02004755.1:0-19922 GCA_000473525.2 Anopheles melas | reverse complement strand
CACGACAGCGTAAGCCACACTTGGCAATATCGCACACAGAAGCAACAGTAACCGGCGCTAGGGCCCGCAGGGTACCGGAAATTGTGAAACGATTGGAAAACGATGTTTGTCAACATGTGAGATTTTTTTTTTTTTCGTTGCTCTCTGTGTTGACTTGGGAGTAAGCCGCGCAGCATATGTTGGAGCTTTTACATTTTCGGTGTCACAGAAAAGAGGTGGAAAAACAATCGATCTTCACGTTCAAAAGAAAACCACACCCGGTATCGGTAGCGCTGGCATTGTTTCGGTATTAGTAATGGTGTTTAACAGTACCGACCTACTGTTTACAGGGAGAAAGCCGCTGTAATGTGTATCGATTCGTTGGATTCTTTCAAAAGAGCTTTCCATGTTCTATGTTTACTGTTGAAAGCGTGTGTGTGTGTATAATAGGACAAACCAAGCCTCTTCATTGTATCATAATGCCGTTGGAAATTTGTGCTTTTGTTCTGGCTCGTTTGTTGTCAGTGTCATAAATGATATTGATTGACGATAACGTTTAATTGAATTTTTTGTATCATCAATTGGATCATCATAACAGGTTCAACTTTGCTTTGAAACCTTTTTAGCTTCCGATTTAAACATGCAAATTAATTACACACTATTTTAAATATGTGCTTTGAAATGAAAAAAAAAACAATTATCAAATACTTCAACGACAGGATCTATTTGCTTATCATTTTCACAGAACGATTTGCAATTTTGCGCTACATGTTGCGTGTTCCGAGAAACGTAAACTGAGCGGGAAACGTGGAAAATATAAAATTCCACTTATGAAAGCTACCACTACGACCTACATAAATGATGTCGATGCCACACCTCATACCTCTGCACAATAGTGAGAATGATTATTGTTGTTGTTTACGTTTTATTTGATAAATTCCCAAAAACAGACAAACAAACTAGAAAGAATGTAATTTTGTAATACAACTAAGCATAACTTTAGGCGTACGGTGTTGTACGGATTGCATACCTTCGCAAGCTGCTTCGATTTACGAGTGGAATGGATTGATTCGATTTGATTTCTCTTTTAAACAATGCCATAGAGAGTTTGCATTATTTGTTCTAAGAAAACTTCCTGACATGCTATGCTTTGAAGTATAGAAATCGAAGTTTACGAATTCCTTAGATCATTTTGAACCACAAAATACCTCACATCCTTTATTTTTCTCACCACATTCATCTTTATCTCAAGACACATAATTTCACGCTCGGCCAATTAGGTGTAGCGATGTGCGATGCTTGATTAAAACTATTTTCCCCTAACTGTTCAAGTTCATTAGAGATTATCAACACCTCGCTAGTACCTCGGAAACCACAAAACGGAACGATACACAGCGCTAAACTCTCGGAAAACATTCCTCAAAGCAACACCATACCAACAGCTCCAAAGATGCTTCAAAGATTTCATAAATTCCGTTCACTTTCCTCGCACCAAAATCTACTAGCCGTGGGGAATTGTATCCAAAGCTTGGGCCCTTTAAGCATCTTACCACAAACACCGGTTGCTTTTCGCCCAGTTTCTCCAAGCGGTCAGCTTCTGGGTTCACGATACTTCTCCTTCGCGGAATACCATGCAGTTGAAAATGGTTCAACCCTTCCGGTGCATTTGCAAAGTTTTTGCTTCCTAATTACCATGTCCTTCGGTGAAGGAGCGTTACGGCGCTTGGGTAAGCAACTGCACAGGCATACACACACACACACACAAACAGCCTAAACCATCATTGTGTGCAAAATTGAGGTAAAGTTCCCCTTGTGTTTCAAGCTGAACTGATTAAATTTCCCTGCAGAGAAAGTGTAAAGATAAATTTGTAAGTGTTTCCGGGCGGTTTCCTTCCGTTAGTTCCATGGTGAGGTCCGAGTGCTCTTCTTTAAGAGTGTTGGGGCAATAATACGTTTACCGTATTAAACATAATCGTAACGCAAACAGCACCTTCTTGGGCAGTTGTATCGAGGAAAACCTTTAACGGAAAGGTAGTTTTTTTTTCGAAACAAACAAAAATCAGGTCAAACATGTACACAACAACAATATGCAAAGAGCAATATTTAATAAACAAATTTACTCAACCATCGTCTTGTTCTTCACTCGGTTTTGCCTTTTTGGGGCGAAAGGGAAGCATCCTAGAAGAATAACTTTGCCTAGCTGTTTTTCTATCACGTTTGATCCACACACAAAAAAACACCATCCTAGAATATGCAGGAGGAAAGGTTAATCGGAAAGTAGCTGACAGAATAAACTTCCGGCAAGTTTCGTACACTTCACCAAAGTCCACAATGCCACCCCCAACGGGAGAGGAACAGAATTGGCGCCCATACTCCCACGACACACACACACCGGGATTGGGCCCAACAACACGCCAACCAGACCGAACGGCAAAACAACAGCGGAGAAGGAAAAAAAAACTAACCACTGGCAACACTAACTTTGAAGGATCATCTCCCCCGGTGGAGTAGAACGGGGAGGGCGACTGGTTGGTTCGTTTACTGTTCCAGCAGTGGGTAGCACGGGAAGGTGCTGGAAATCTGTTTTTTATCACCATGTTTACATGATTGCAGCCAAATAAGTTTTCCCTTCACCGACTGTACGCTTCCGTGGACGAGCCAAACCCACACGACAAGCACCGAGCATAGTACGGCGGGAGAAGCGTACAAATTTGCTTCCTCAGAATGATGTCCGGAAACAATTTGAAGGCACTACGACATACGCGTGTGTCGTACAATTTGTGCCAACCCGAACCAGTCCTCGAGTACTTTCCCAGCCTAGTAGAAAGATAGAAGTACGTCCAAATCGGCAGATTTTGTGTGACGTGTGGGTCTACGCAGAGCGCAGAGAGTCCTAGCCGTACCCAAGACCCTAGGATAAGGATAATCTTAATACGAAAGATCCCATCGGTGATGGAGTTGCGGGAGGCAGGGCAAAAAAAATCCCCCACCAGCACACAAACTTGCCCTATCGATTTACGGGACCCTCGAGAAACGTTTGGCCATCAATTGGGGGTGAACTTTCCGATGGCACTCGAGACGCCGCACGACGGTTACGCAGACGGAAGTCGTTCGCAAATTGTGTCGAGAGTCGTTTCAATGTTTGTCTTGCCATGGTGGTGGCGGGCTACGTGCCCAGCCCAGATGGTCAATGGTAGTGGATGAATCTGCACAAACTGTAACAAATCCATCGTCCATGAACCTGCACCGAATTTGAATGTCAAAGTCATCATCGCGCTCGCATGTTGGTGCCTCGTACCTTTGTTCCGCAAAAGCTAAACTGCACGAGCTGAGAATTGCAAGCTAAGCAGAATGATGCTGGAAGTGATTTTTCATCCCATTTCCCGCGCCGTGATGATGGTGTGATGATAGATGACACGATACGCCACGATGCGGCTAATTTCTCATCTTTGCTGCTGCTGCTGTTGCTGTAGGCGTCTGTTGATGAGATCCGTGACGATGACACCGGGCCGATAAAATGAAGCACATTCTGTGGTTTCTTTTATCGCCCGGCACGAAACACATGCCACTCGGCGTACCCTTTTTCGGATGGCTCCCCGAAAAAGAAATCGACTCCTCGTTTGAAACGATTTTCCTTTCGCAGTAAATACGCTCACACTCTTCTTCGAAAGCATCACCCTAGGCTAGGAGTGCCGGTAGCCTATTTGACGCCCACAACAACCCATCACCCATCAATTAATCGTCCCTTTTTTGAGGATGGACGTCTCCCACGCTTCTCACACCAAGTGAATCGTGTAAAGGAACGATGATGACGCCGATATGGTTGCAATTAATTGACTTCAGGTCCCTTATAGTCCGATGAAGAGGATTGTGTATCCGTATGAGGGGAGATATGTTGGGTTCTGTTGGCGTGGCATCATGCGTGTCAGTGTGTGTGTGTGTGTGTGATAAATGTGATTCAATTAGCGTTGGAGGTGAACGCCCACCCTACCAAGGCGTACAAGAACGAGTCATCACAGTCCCCGTATTTTGGGGGACTAGCTGAATGCCGTTGACGGGACTCACACGCATAACATCACTTGATATTTATTCGATTTGAGCATTTATGTAAGTGAATCTTTCTAATGGAGCGTGCTTCATCATCATGTAGGTACAAAGGTTCCTAGTATGACAGGCTAGTATGGTCTAGAACGTTTCGAAAGATGAATGATTACTCAAGTGGTGTTTTCGCTAGTTCGGTCCTCTTCTTTGTTATTTTTTCAATAAAATGATAGGAATTTGCCATTTCATTTGATAATCAAACAATGAAGATTCATGCGATAACATCAATTTCGATGTGTAATGTTGGGTTATTAGCCTTTGAATGTATTCAACACGAGGGAACAATAAGTCATCTTAATTGCTTTGTAGAAGTAGAAAAGGATTTCTAGTTGAATAAAGTATTTTTTTTAAGCTGATTGCATGACGTTAGGCGTCTTGTTGGGCAAATTGCATACATTTAGGCACATTCCAGAATCCCCAGATACAGAAAAAGTCAAATTAACAAAGCCTCAGCTGTCATTTGCAAAAGCACTTCATATTTCTGCTGTCAGAATTTCTTTGAAAAATAATAATCTCGCACACCTTAATCATCATCCCCTTTACTATCCACTTTCCATCTCCTCACCTTCAATCCGGTACATCCGGTGATAGCTCTTTAAAAATATTTATGAACATGTCACCCATGGCAGCAAGCATTCCGGTACAGATCTTCCTGTTACATCCGGGAATTACAATATACACCAACTGTTGTGGTGTCTTATTGCTACCTAAGCACCGTAGAGACACACGTTCGCTTTAAGTTCCAATTCCCAGGAGTCGAAAAACAAACCCAAACCCTTTCGCTTGCCCTTGCCGCGTGTGCTGCTTTCTTGCACACACACACACACACACACCGGATCGGAAAATCAATTCCACGTCAAATCCTTGTCAAATCACCGATTTCCGCTCCGATCTGTCAACCGGTGTCTTCGCCAGTGATGCCTGCGATGGCACACGGTCCCGCAATATTGATGTAATAAAATTCAGTATTTTTATTTCGCGTCAATCCTCCAACCTCCGGGTTTTTCTTTTCGCTGTTTTGTTTTCGTGTGGCTCACCCGAAGGTACCAAGCACACCGTGTCTATTCTTACGACCCGGCGGTGTGTTGTCTTCGTCCCAGCGAAACTGGGTGCTTTCTCACATCCGGTCGGGCTTGCAAGAAACCGGAGGCTGCAAGGAGTCTATTTTTCGGCGTATTTATTTTGCGGCTTTTTCCTTCGGCCGCACCTTACACGCGTGCCGTTTGTGCGCAAGACAAACGAAATCTCCATTCAATCTTTCCATGCTCGGCAGCCAGCCAATACCGAAAGCCATCGATAGCACTCGACGCCGGATCAGCGGGTATACGTGGAGTGGCACAATGTAAACGCTGAAATGCATACAAACGGGCGAGTCCTGCGTCTTCCCAGCTGGTACCCGCCGAATGATAACAACCATAAGCGCCTTGTCGGAAGTGGCTTACGCCGGATGGGGAAATTAATACCGCGCTTGGCAGCGGCATCGGAATGGAACGTGTCGAAATGGCGGAACAAATAGGTGAACCATGCCATGCCACCCCGAAACCACAAACCATTCAAGAGCCAATAGAAACGGAAAGCAAGCAAATCCAAGTACGGGAAGCCCTTTTTTAAACACTTGCAGCACATTGCGCAACATTGCGCAAGCAGACAATCAATCAAGCGCTCTGACGGTCCTTAGGTAATCGTTTTGCATTTCGCTTTCCGTCCACCGCAAACCGATAATTTACAGAACTGATAGATTATATCGAGCCAGCGCTTTCACCACGACCTCTTACGGCCTCTTCAAATTCCACCATTTCGCTCAAGCAGGCTTTGTTTCAAATCATAAGCGCAATTAATTGCACAGCACTTCTGCAGTCTCTACAAAAGCCCAAACCCGCCGTCGATCGCGCTAGCGATAGCGGTTGATTAGGAGCACGGAAATCAATTTCATCAAACCCCATTTCATCGTAATTGAACCGACTGCAATGACAGTTTGAACAAAAACTCACACCAAGGTTGCAGAACCGAAAGGAGGGGGCCACGATAGGGCGTGATAACATCAACATGTAGCGAATAATTCATTGTTACAAATTTAGTTTCCAGCAGCATTGCGCCGTCCCGGCCCATGGCGTTTGATCGTAAAGCATTGAAATTGTGCAATGTGTAAGAGGGTACTGTATAGCTTCTAGTGGTGTGACAGCCGGAGCACGAAACGTGTTGATAAATGTAATAATAAAAGCGTCGATATGTAATGAACTGGTGCTGGTGTGTGCCTGACAACCTGGTACAAACTGTAGCCAAATTGGAAGTTAACTACACAATCATTTCATATATTTGAAAAGAATCATGAAGCTTTACATTGATGTATATTTTGAAGTGCAATAGAAGCGTTTTGAATTGACTACGCAATTCATAGTGATACACAACATATAGTGAGCTGTTACATACGAGGATTAAATGTAATTTTTACAAAGCTAAAAAAAGTATGCAAACCGCAAAACAAAATGCCTATATTTATGCAATTTTGCTAAAAAGATCACTAATGCCTCATTATCCGCTAAGGATCTTTTACCATAACAGTCTAATAATATTCATACTATTTTTAGATCTGCATAATAAGTGTACCGAAAAGGCTTACTACAATAGTAAGCAGCATCTTCACAATACCTCACGGTATGCGAAAGATCTCCTTCAACCGGTCCTTTATTTCTTCCCATACACATTTCTTCCAAACTTTCCACTCACTACAAAACCACCTGCTTTCAAAACTACCGAAACAACGAACCACAAATACCCACATCGCCCAACCGGCAAAGGGAACCCACAGGGAGACAAGCAGTGCACCTAATGCCTGCCACTCATTCATTATTCAAATCAACCGCGGTTTGAGCCACCCCAAACAACCCTGCCCCACACAGCCCGAAAGCTGCAGAGATTGAAGAAACCGATACAACGGTACAGCCAAATACACCTGCCAGGTATGTGAGATGAGGCGCCCAGGACCATCGCCAGTATCATCGAAAATCTGATCATGATTATTCAGATGAATGCAAATTAGTTTCACGGTTGTTTATGGCGTACCATAACGGCGTTCGGCATCGGAACGCGAACCGCGGGTGGTAGTTAGCTTTCCGATGCCGTGGCCTGACTTTCCTACCAAACCGTTCTAAAAGGTTGCTTCCGTTTTGGTTTCATTTTTCCAGTGATGGATTGCGGGGAGGGGGGGGGGGGCAGAAGAGCATTAGCTAAACTAATTACTATCAAACTACTCCCTGTATGGTTTTGATGGGTTGACGAAATAGTTTCCCGGTGTAATCCTTTTGGATGCATACGTTTAAAATGCTCCAAACAGTTCTAAACATGAAGCAAACGCTGAACCTTCAGGTGATAAAATGTCTACTTCCCTCAGGACTTGTTTCCGCCGAAACCATACCATATCCTCAAAGCCAAACACACATCAACGCTCTAAACGCGGCAGCAGAGAGAACAGCGCCCCGGGAGACACCCATCAATCTCAATCGTGTACGCCTGGTCGGAAACGCTTTTCGATCAAATTAATTTCAATTAACGGCAATTTGTTACAACCGGAGCGAAACGGAACCAACCACACTGGCACTGTCTTCACACGGTTCGCACACGGATCTTCTTACAACCTACCCCAACGTGGGTCACATTAAGCAAGTCACATTTGGGAGGTTTCCCCGGCAGCGGTAACAGTAACGGCACAGCACACAGATCATTAACGGGGTAACGATGCAACCGCACAAATCTGACGATGCACTTTGGGTGATTAGTCTTCAAGCTGCAAGACACACACACACACACGTGGGGCGCTCTAATAGTGACGCTTAGTAATAGTAGGGCCCCGATGCTATTTGCCGAAGCGATTACCTACTCCTATCAGTGTCCTCTGCATGTGCGAAGAAGCGTTTAAAACCCCCCCTTCCCCCGGGTTGAATGAAATTTCACCTTCCGGAAAAACGAGTCTATCAAGCCTACCCACACATACACACACACACACACACACATCTTCCCCGAGGAATCAAAACAACGAGCGGTAAATATTCATGACTTCATGGCAAGCGTTGGCTGCAAACCCCTCGGTGGCGGTTTTTGGGAGGTGGAGTTTAAGTTTCACGGTACATTAGCACCACCGCACCGTGTCTTTCGTGCCCCCAGAGAGATAGAGAGAGAGAGAGGGGGGTGCAGACGAGCCTTAAGCGCGGCAATGAATTAGCCGATAAAATTGAGCTTCATCCTGTCCGGGCTAATATTGATTAATTCGACGGCGGTGGATCACGGCAACAGCAAGCAGCACTGAACGAGGCGGCTCCGGCGAGTCATTAGAGTGTTAAAAATTTGGAATCCATTAGCCTGATCAAAATTCAACAGGCTGGCGGCGGTGGCATGAGCGTCGGAGACGATCGATTTGTTTACACTTTCCAGCTCACCCAGCGCCCAGTGTCATAAAGTGTTTGCAAGTATTTATGAGAAAAATGATGCGCATTGTTAGCCGTGTGAAGGAGCAACAAAAAATCTGTTCTGATGTAATTAAAAAGTTAATTAGTACATAGAAGCACCGACCAACCGGGCCGGGCGAAACCAGCGGGAAGAATGACTATACAAACAGTTAAAATTAACAAATCGTTTCCCTTTTTTTCTTGCTCAAACGGTTGGCTCCCGGTTTCCGAAAACGAATCCCAAACAAACAGTCTGGGCGGGAAATGATAATAATAGAATGAGAAATGTCCTTTCGGCGGTGGGCGATGGTACTGGTCCTGCGCCCAGCTGCAGCTCGTTATCGTTGATGAAGGTCTTTGCATTCGGTGGGGCATTAGTACGCGGCAAAAGCATTATCTTTCTGCACCTAAAACTTTTGCTCATTTCACAGATTCGCTTCAAAATGGTGCGACGAAAAGGAAATCAATCATAAAGCCTTTTTGAAGCGTGTGGCGCTGGCTCTGGGGGAAAGCAAATGGGACATTTCATTAATTGTCTGGTGAGAAATTGGTGAGATTACCGGTTCTATTTTGGTACTAAGATGTGTTATTAAGTCCTAATTTTAAGCAAATGGCCCACATCGTCACGCAAAATCCAAATTGCTGCATTTTCTTCCTACCAGACAGCAAAAACATCCACAAATCATTCATACGTAAACCCGCAAATAAACACTTTTTCACTTTCTCACATTGCAAAAACAAACTTTGTGCAAAGGAATTCGTTTTTCTTTATCTTTTTTTCCCACCTTTTCTGCTTTCCCAGGAATAGTGCAAGGTCCATTACACAGTTCTCAGCGGGGACAACATTCATGAACTGATGGAAAGGAAACGCAACATTACTACGACTATCAAACAAACCCATCCCGTGCGGTACATCCCACGGCGAAATGTGATATAATTTCTAGACCACCAACAGCAGTAAGTAACGGTCGCGAACTTATTCCATCAACGTTACTTTGCCAGCACTAAGCAAGCCACCAGCGGAAACGGACGCCACGCCAAATGACACACTAAAGTTTGCACTTTATTTGCGAAACCTCGTGGTCGTTTTTTTGTGAGTGTGTGTCTTGTATCCACAATTCCTGCCCACAAATGTGTTGCAATACGTCGAATCGAAAACGATCGTAAAAAAAAACAGGGCGAACGAATGTGAGGTGAGTAACCGGAGAAGTAGTACATCGGCACGCGCACAGAAGTGCAGTAGGAAGCGCAACACACCGCTTCATCATCGGATTGTTCTGTTGCGTTCTCACGTTTGGTGGGGTAGAATGGCGAACAAAAAACTTTAGTACAAACCAGGGACTTCTACTGCTTCCCACCGCGTCCACAGAGGATGAGAGGGTGAAATTTATTAGAGCTGTGATTTTAACACCTGAAAATAGTGTCCAAACGTTCGGTTCAGTTTGGTGGGATGCAGTAAAGCTGAAAACCACAAAAAAGAACCATCCAGAGGAAGGGACTGTTGGGACGAAGATAAGGTTGGGTTGTCTTTTTAAATACGTTTACACGGTTATTCATGAGTCTCGTGCATTGGTTTCCTTTCCCCTACGGGCATTGGTGTTTACAGACCAACACAGTACAGTGTTTAATTTGTAGGGTTTTAGTGCAGCTGCCGTAGTGTTGTGCTCCATTACACGGTGGACTTAATGGTTTGGAGAAATTAGTTTAGCAGCAGCACATAAAGTATTCAATTTGTTGAAGAAAACTTTCAAAATGTATGCTCCCATGTAGTGTGATTTACTTAATCCAGAAAATGTTACTTTCTAAATTTCCCAACAGATGGCGCATTTGCGCTAAAAAGCGTTTTATTCACTACTTTAACGTGTCAAACACGATCTCTCACAGCTGATAGAGCATAATCAACACATAATTCGAAATGAGTTAACTCACTGCAAACAAATAACAATATAATAAGCCACAAATTAGTCTTTTCCACTAGTTTCACCCAGACAAAATGCTACCAATGACTTCTACCCCTTTAAAAACAACTTCACACAAACACACACAGTGCCACAAATTTACCCGGTAAGCTGCTTTCGTATTCGAAAACTTTCCTCTACTAATAAATACCATACCACCTACCCCACCAACCATTTGGCAGGTCCTTTTTTCCACTCCTCAAAATGAGAGTAAGGTGGAAAAATAAACCCTCACCCGGCACCATATGTCACGCCATCTCGTCGGTGTCAATGAAAGGATACAACTTTCTCTTTTCGGTTCAGCGATCCATTGCCATCATTCCATCAATCCGGCAAGTGTGTAACAATTTAAGGGAAAAACTAATTTTCACCCCACCGATCTCATGGCTCATCTCGTGCCCGGTTTGTAAGCTTTCCTGTTTTTTTTTCACATGGGTCGAGAATTAGCACATTAATGAAATTTTGGTCAAAATAAATTTACTTCCTCCTTCTGGTTTGACGCAACTAGTTATGAGGTTACGTGTGTGTGTGTGTGTGTGAGGGCTTTTTCCTACAATTTTTGTGAGCTTTTTTTTAAGGACAGAACTTAAACACACCCTGCCATCCCTTGTCACTCTGAAAACCCTGGTTGTGTAAAACTTCTTCAACATGAAGATGGATTCATGATGTGAGTGTGTGTGTTTTTGTGTATGTTGGTGCTATACAAACCTCAGTCCTAGTACAACCCTCTTGTACAACTCGCCACCGGATATCCCTGAGTGATGCTGTGGCTAGACTCAACTGTGCGAGCAAAAGTTATACCATCTGCGCTCATTGCGAGTACTTCCGAGCGTGGTTTGCAGCTCACATGCTGCCACAGCTCTCCTCAGGTGGCACTTGCCGTGATGTATGCAACAGACCTCAAGATAGTTTGATAATGTTGAGCTTGTTTCCCCTGTATGTAGATCTGTTTGGGAAGAATGCACGTCTTGCCTGATTCCCATTCCTACTCATGCTTTCTTTCATGTTAAGATTTTCTTTGATAAGTTAATTTTAGTTGCGCACCAACTTGTTGCAAAGGTATCGTTTTACATAAATCCGACTAGTACATGGGAAAGCAGGACCAAAATGAATAGACATGCCGTAACAGTGCCGTCTCGAAAGAATCAATGTTCTTGGAAAATGGGGAAACTAAGTTGAATTGAGTTATTTTAATCATTGAAGTTGTGCCTTTGCCATGCCGTAACAGTGCCGTCTCGAAAGAATCAATGTTCTTGGAAAATGGGGAAACTAAGTTGAATTGAGTTATTTTAATCATTGAAGTTGTGCCTTTGCCGGTAGGGCATGGGCACTGTTCCAGCCTAAAGTGCGACTGCGTGTCTGGTGAAGGAATTGAATGTTTCCTGACAACTTCTTTGTACCGTTCCCGGCTCCACAAGCACCCTTACACTGCAAAGCTAGCTAATAATGGTAAACAGTACCAGTACCTTACCGCACACAACAACTTTGCAACGTAATGGGCAAAATAAATTTACTTACAACAACTTTGCAACGTAATGGGCAAAACAAATGAAAGTCTCCTTCAAGCCCACTAACAAACGAACCCAAGAGTAGTACATCGATCCTTTACGTCAGCTGAGCTGAGTTGTTACCAACTGCAGGACCCAAGGACGGATGGATCCACGCTACTAGCGCAACCGAAATGGATGACGCACACACTCAAGTTTGATTTATTAAAATAAGTGCTGTTTCGGTGCAACTCTATAATGGTTGCCCATATCGGAGCCCATTAAAAACTCACCTCACGAACATTGGCGGCTTGCGGGGTTTCGTGGAGGATTTGGTACATTAAACTTTGGCGTCTTCCATTTTTTTTTTTCGCTTAGTTTAGAACCCACATTTCCCACTTGATATTTATTGCTAACTTTTGTACCTGAAGCTTTTGGTTAGACACAGCAACAACGACAACGCCAAATGGAGCAAACCAGTAGCTCAAGAATGGATGCCATTGCGTGATCAAACATCAACAACACATGCAGAAAATCCAAAGTTATTCAACTAAAAGTACATTTTAACGAGCTAGAAGTCATTTTTTCCCCACTCAGAGCAGCAAACTTTTGCTTAAGATACGCCCATGCTCATCGCCACGGGTTCGATTGGGAAATTCTTGCTGAAGGCTTAGCGTTGGCGCTTAGATTGGTTGAACTGCAGCAACAACAATAAAGCATGGATCGGATTGATCAACAGTTTGTGCGTTTCATGCATTCCTAATCAAACAGCGACCATGCGTTTGTGTTGGTTGGTGTTTGTTCCGCTTAAAGTGACTGGAATTAAGAAAGTCATTCTTGCTGTATCACTCGCTGTGTTGTTATACAACAAGTGACATTAACAACAACTTGCACAGAACTGAACAAACTTCTGGTCAAAGTTCTTGGAAGTCAGCGAAGTTTTAAAGGGATTTGCTGTTTGGAGTGAAAAGCTTCTTGATGATGTCAATAAAGTTCTAGAGAAGGCAACAGGTCCAACCACTCTGCGGTAAATGTCAACGAATTCCCAGTACAATAAGCAAACTTTTGACCTTTCTCGTTAAACTGTTACAAAGCCCGATGTTCAATAGCATATTTACATTTCATAAATCAATTAGACACGAGATACACATGTAAACTGTTCACATTAAAAGTACCTAATCCGCCACTCACACGAGCCGGTTCACCTTTCACCGGTCCCGGCTGCCACACGAAAGAGAGCTACAAATGCTTAACAAGCAGTGTTCCGAACCAAGGGTAAGCCTCGTTCTTGGCGCAGCTAAGCTGGGCATAAAACAGAAAGCCCCGTATTAGTCACGATTAGTCAGTATTTACCATCACCAGCCCTTCGGGACGCATCGCATGGTTAGAATATAGATTCTTTCTTTCTCCCTCACACACTCACCCAAATATCGAACGCTGTCTGGATTGTGCTTTCCGCCCAATCCGACAAAATCTCCCTCCACGTGGCGAACAGCCCGATGGACTGTTAACGACCGGGTTCAAGCTTTCTGTCAGCTTTGCGGTGGCTGGTTTGAAATGCTGTGGGGAGAAACTATCGTTGTTGTCCCGAAACGAAGGAACAAAAAAAAAAGAACAACAGCTCCCTCTGGTGGGAAAATGGACGTGTGCCGTTTCCGTGCCCACTTTCGGTATCTCTCTTTCTCTCTCCTGCTCTCTTTGCCTTTGCGGTCTGATAAAGCAAATAGTCCTTGATCTCGGTCCCAAGAGGCGCATTATCATGGTTGGCAGTGTAGATACTGAAGCAAGCACCGTGTAGAACCGTAAAAAAACATGTGTACAGGCCGTGGGGAGGACGCCGGGAGCCTGGAGTAGTAAAGTATGGGCCGAAAATAACCCTGTTGTCGTTTACGGGAAATTGACGTTACGCTCGACGCTCGTGGGCAGCTGCTTCCATGTATACCATCCACAGTTACACCGTGTAGTAACGGTATGCTTCGTCAAGCTGACTGACTCCCAAAACCGCACCGAGTACGCCACGGACAAAACCCACATGAAACGTATTTCCACGCGAGCCATGAAGCGAGCGACCGTGACTCGTGCGGGAAGACCATTGACCAAGCCAGCCCGGGGACCGGCCGGTCAGGTAAGTGCATAATACATTTCTATATCTCGTAATCTGGTGCAGATTACGCCACTGGCACTTCGCTTCGACCCATGACCTCCACGGTCGCACGGGCGAGGGCAGATTAAAACCTTGTTCTCGATGGGATTTACGTCTGGCTCGCTACCCAAGATCAGAGCTTGCTCACTGTCGGCATATGGCAACGAGCACGGTGTCAAAAAGGAGCATCACTTTTGCGAGCGATGCTGTCGAACGCAGGTACGACGATACGCCGTGTCAATGGATTGAAGCAAAGGTGTAAAGAAGTTTGCCGTTTGCAGGCAAGCACAGTGATACGTTGCAAATATGTCACCAACCAGAGCAGCTGTCAGTGTGCCGTAACTACGATAGAAGTGCCAAAACGACACTGCAAAGTGTTGCTAGTTTGTTTCGTGTTAGGTCAAGCATTCCACGTAACACTTTCGTCATTAGATCACTTTAGAAAGCATAACACATAATTTTAGGCGTTTTGCAATGCACATTGCATACATCTAGGCAAACTCAGGACCCAATAAGAACTCGAACCACTTTAGCTTTAATCTTGTTTCATTTCAACATTTTCCAATTACGATCAGCGTCTCGTATCAGCCCCCACTCCCTATCCCTGAACTTGTGCCTTGCCAGAATGCAATAATTAATGTATGCTTAATCTCTCGCTAAAGCTTCCCACCAACGCGCAACACCCGCGTGTAGGTTAATGGGTTAATCGAAATTTAATCCAAAGCACTAGGCGTAAGCAAAACAGCCCGTTGAAAGTGAAAGCAAGATAAGCGCGGATGGGTGGCCGCCCGCGGGCCGAATGTCAACATTGTGACTTTCCCGCACGCGCTAATGTGACGCACGATAACGCGCCGCTTGTGACGTGTGGTGGAAATGAGAATTTTATCAAACCGTGCTGCAGGGTTTGGGCTATTATTTCCCAGCGAGAATGCAAACAGCTGCCGCATGCGAGGCGGTGGAAAATTAATACAGAATTAATTAATTATTATTGTTGCGGTACAGGAGCTTTCATCTAGAAAGTTTCACTGCTTAGGGCGGTGTGCCAATAAAGCTGTTGCATCTGTTGGAGTTGAAGAGTTTAGGCATTTTTTGTTTTGTGGTGTGCGGATATGTGCAGATGATTAACACGTGCACTAGGCAAGTGTCATCAATCAAGCTTAGTTTATCCACGCCTATCTAATCAAACGATGGACACTATAAATAGTCATCCCGCATGATTTGCTACTGGAATTGACAACAGTACTTTTTTCACAACACAAAGTGTATCATGTTTCAATTGTCAGTCGATGTTTCAATTTGCCACGCGAAAGGCGAATAATTAATACAACAGTTTAAATTCAATTGCTGCTTCACAACACCTTCAATTTCATGCACCTCATGACACTGAAACCACTCGAACTTTCCGGCATTGTGCTGCTCGCAAACCTCCGCACCCTTCCACTCCATCCACTGCTTCGACGCTCGGCAAAACAAAGGACATTAATTTTCAGCCAATTACCGACCGAAAGTGAGGCATATCATGATAAAGTGCTCCGGGAAAGCGATTTTGCGCTGGTAGTAACACTTTGCAACCTGATATCTTTATGGGGGGGGGGGGGGGGGTTTATGAGCCGTATCCTGTTGCCCCTTTCGGGTGTGTTCGTTGTTGGGGGGTTAGGGCTCAGAACTAATGCTCGGAAGCGTTAGTGCACACAGACACAGCCAGAAGGGGAAAATTGAGGGGCCGAAAAAATCGTCTTGTCACAGCATGTGTCGACGTGATTGAAAGGAATGTTCCCAATGATTGTAGGCAGGATGATTTACATCCTTTAAGGCTACATCCCACCACCAACATGTGTTGCTGGCGATTGGTCAAAACCACAGCGAAGAAAGGGCTCCGGTTAATGGTATTTTGCCATAGCTTAGAATGATTTATTTTGATTTGATGATATGATGGTCATCATAACCGTTTTGTGCCATGTGTTACTGGGTGGAGGTTTTACTCCTTATACCAAGTTCTTCGCCTTCGTTTTGGATGTTCGCTATAAATCCTGCTAAATAGTTACAGGTTTCGGAAAGGGAAAGGATAGACGATTTTAAAGAATCACTTTCGGCTACAGTTTAAAGATTATTTTTATGATGAAGTAAATAATAAAAGGGGTTCCATCGGAACCTTTATCAAAACGAAAACGAAACATTGTGTGCGTTTTAGTCAAATCTATTCAGAAAATGTTCATTCTTACAACCATTTCTCTGAAACCCTTGCCACAATGGCAGACGCATTCCCATGGGGTTGAGATAGAGAGAGAGAGAGAAAAAAAAAAGGAAACATGCAAAAACGACATGTCACATTTAACTGGAGGGACGTTGTCACTCAAACGGAACGGAAAAAGGGAAAAGGAAAAAAAGATCAATCGTTACAAATCTGATGATAAATCCAATTATTTGTCCCACGCTGCCGGTTGAGTTTTGCACAGAAGAAGTAGCATTTTCTGTTATTGTGCATGCAAGAAAGAAAGTGATCCTTAGCCAACCAAACGAAAATAATCGTGAACGCAGATGATGGCAACGCACAGAAGCATGCAAACAAGTGCGATTAGTCCTTTTCGGAATAACCGGTTTATTGTTGGGGTTTCGGACTGTCCTGCGTCATCCTTTTTGAGCAAGATATTTCGAATCTGCGTGCTTTTCCAATGTAATGATCAAATATGTAAGAATCAACAAGAATGTATGTATGGCTGATTTCTATAAATTGACCTCAAACAATCACATGAAAATGAGATAGAAATGTGATTGGCAATGGTACACATTTGTTAGGTCATATTTGTGTGCTTATAATTGATTGCAGATCTTTAGGCGTTTTATAGCCAGGACACAAACCCAACCTCAACCTGCCGAAATGAAGTGGGCTACAATTGTGTGAAACACAACTTTAGCTAATAAACATGTTTCACGTTAACTGGACGTATAAATGTTGCCGAAAAATTTAAATTTATGCCACGGGATTATGAAAATGAGAAAAATTTTACTTTTCGACCATTGTCCATTATCCACGTTAGCGCAGTCAGGGCGAGCATCCCATACTACTACCGTAAATTAAGAAAACTGGCAGATTGCTCACCGTGCCATTCTTTTCGTGCTTTCTTGCTGGTAACGTTAAGGAATTTCTTTGGCATCACGCTCACATTCCTGAAACTCCCAACCCCGAGCACAACAAACTCCAACTCCACCCCCCCCCCCCCCAAAAATTCCATCCTCAAGAAGGGACAGCACAGCCTTACTCCCAAAGAAGCTCCGTAAGTAACTGAATTACTACGGGGAATCTTTTCGTTCGCTCACCAGCAAAAAGGTTTTGGGGCGAGTGGGGGTTTCAAGTTTTCAAGCTGTATTTACTGACAAGCGGACATTGGCAAATTGTTTTCCGGATGCCACCGAAAAGGTTGGCATGCCGCCGGTGTGCGAAGTGATTCAGCATCATTATTTGCAATAAATGTAATGAGCCCACTCAAAGGAAGAAAGAGAACATTGGTAAACGTTAAGGGTTACTGGAAGGATACCGGCAGCGTGGGAAAGAAAATCGGCTCAGTGCTCTTTTGAGTAAAGTCCCGTTCCCATCCCCCAGCCTTCATTCAATTCCTTATGCCTGCTGACCACTCTTCAACCGCTCCTTACCACACTCGATACTAATAAACCCTTTTTTCCTCTTGCTCCCATTCCAGTCTGCCGATGTTTGATTAACCTTTGACCGTTGCACCGTTTTTTGCCGGCCCTTCACCACCTTTCGACTGTCCCTCCATTCCGGTATAAAGTTTCCACTTCGCAGGAAAAGGGGGTCGAAATTTCTCAACTCTACATTTTGCATTTACTTAGCGTCGAGTTTGACGGAATCTTTCAAGCGTCGCTGTTGGCCAGCAAAAAAAAGGAGCAAAACAAAAAGAAGCAACCCCAGTTTACGAGTGCAAAATTATGGGTAAAATGATTTTCGGCTCTGATTGAAAATGATGCACGGTTGCGTGCCTTTGCAGCGATGCTTTCGGGTAAGTTTATTAATTAAAGGTTTCATAGGTTTCAAGCCACCGCTCAACGCATAACGCTATCAAAAGTTAGCCCGTTTTGCGTACCGAGTTTCATTAATTGGTTTAAGCAGACTTGTTTTGCACGTTGTTTTTGAATAATGGTTGATAAAAGTGAAAAATTGAGCTTTTAGTGGGGGTTTAAAAAACAGAACCCCAAGTAAATGCAGAAGCAAATAAGTATATTGACAGGAGTTTATTACGATTCTGTTCTATAATCTACTGTTTACGTCTTTTCCTAACTCCTGTTTGTTTATTTCAACCTATATTGATATTCTCTTTTTTATGATCCCAACGAAACATTCCCTTCCTTTAGACTTTTCTCTATTTAACTTCCCAATTTACGGCAGTTTGAAGTTTTGCCACACAGAATCCCCAAGCAAAACCAGTTCTGGGACTTTTACTTTACCAGAGCACCAAATACCAAAATTCAATTGCTACTTTTGCACTCCGTTCCGCAACAAGCAGCAAAAGATCAACAGTGACTGCTGAACATCGAACGTAAACACAACTAGCTGCTTACTTATTCGCCCAGTTTCTCACGTCGTACACCTGGTCGGAAACTTTTCCCCGCTTACAAACGAGCCTCTAGTGACGCTTTTCCTTATTCCCAATCGATGTAGTTTTTCTTTTGACAGAAAACCCCGTTCCCGTTCATCGGTTTTGTGGAAACGTGCGGAAAGGGGGCAAAAACATTTCGTGAATTCATTACGTTTATGATTTTCCCAAAACATTTTTCGAAGCTCCTGTTCAAAATGCTTGCCGTTCACTTTCATCAATAGTTCGTGCCGTTACGAATGTTTCGCGGACTTTTACAAGTAATTCTTTTCCCTGCTTTTTCTACTTTTTGGCCCCCCACTTTACTCGTTCGACACACAGGAGACGGACGGAGTTCAATCACGAAATAATCGTTTGCGCTTTTTTTTTGCGAGCATACTTTCGAGGTGAAGATGCGCAAAGACACAGATTCTTAGCATTTAAGTTGATTGTTTTTTTTTTTTTTGACAACTTTGAACGTGATTTTTTAGTGTTACAACCTTGGAGTGTGAAAACGATTGTATGTACAAAACGGTGGCAGAAACTAAAGCGGACAGTGGATTCTCTTTTCAATGCGCTTTTCTTTAGAAATAAATAAAGCCCAAGGAGCTGAAAAGAAGTTGCTCGATTGATTGCAAGATAAATACAAATTTAAACAAATTGATTTTCAATTTATCGTGACGTTGGGTGTACCTTTGTAAGGAAAAGAAAAAGACTTGATATGGTTTACGGAGTAAGAAATCGAATAAAACTATAATATTGCAAAATATTTTAAAATATTAAACCGATCTTTGATCAATCAACTTGCACCACTAAAAAGAGTTTTAGATTTTTGGAATCTTTAAACATAATATTCTAGCATCTGGCATTGAAATGAAGACAACTCCCGACAAAAAAGGACACACTGATCCCGGTGCCCCTTGGCATCAATATGCAGGTGCTGGGAGTAGCATAATAAGCACAAGGTTCCAGCTCCCCTTCACTGTGGCTTTTCTAGAGAAAATTTAACTTTTCAACAGCAACCACACACACACACAGCAATAGACGCCCAAGCACGGCCAACGCATTGATCGACAGCGATACACAGCGGATGGTTTGTTTTTCCAGACGGCATCATTTAATCTTCATCATTTCGGACATGAAACCATTGCAACGATATTTTGGCAATTCCGGCAGTTGCAGTTGATGCAGGACAGTTAATCGAAATATGTTCTTTTTCTTAA